>JMSH01000123.1:0-59684 GCA_000712465.1 Huntiella moniliformis | reverse complement strand
CTCCGGGCCCAGCACCCATTTTGAACATTGAGTCAGAGCCTACACCCAAGGCATCCGGTGGTACCGGTTTTGGTGCTGTCTTCTCCGAATTGAACCAGGGTGCTGATATCACCAAGGGTCTCAAGAAGGTCGACAAGTCTCAAATGACACACAAGAACCCTTCATTGAGAGCTGCTGCTACTGTCACTGAGGGTAGTCCTAGAGGGAAGAGCCCCGCACCCGGGAAGAAGCCCAAGCCAGAAAGCATGCGGGTTAAGAAACCCGCACGCAAGGCTCTTGAGGGTAACAAGTGGATCATTGAGAACTACGAGAAGGAGGCCCAGCCAATCATCATCGAAGCCTTTAACTCGCACTCTATCCTCATTAGCAAGTGCACCCATACCACTATCATCGTCAAGGGCAAGGCCAACGCCATCACTGTCGAATCCACTACTCGTCTCAGTTTGGTCGTTGATGATCTCATTTCCACCGTTGATGTGGTCAAGTCCAACAACTTTGCCCTGCAAGTTATGGGGTCCATTCCTACTGTTCTCATGGACCAAATTGATGGTGGAGAGATTTATCTGAGCGCGGAAAGCTGCGAGACCCGCGTCTTCAGCAGCAAGTCTGCCAACATCAACATTGTTGTGCCTCAGGCCGACGACGACTACAAGGAGCTGCCAATCCCCAGCCAGCTTTGCAGTTACTTTGACAAGGAAAAGAACGTGCTTGTCAACGAGATTGTTAAGCACGACGGTTAATGCTGACGAGTTTTAGCATGTTTGGTATATTTAGGTGTTTGTGGGTGTCACTCCAGATTCTGTTCATGTTGTTATAACTGTAACTTTAACGTATTGTTTCATTTCATTTCATACATTCTTGTTGCCTATAAGAGGCCTCAAAATTGATACTTGTACCCAAAAAATGTAGAAATCAAAGCTTAGCCTTAACGGGCTCAGTGATAGTAGGCACGAGGAGCGCACGCATATCATCGGCTGCTTCACCAAGATAATATCTCATCTTATCACTTCCCAATTTCTTGGAAACAACGTTAAAGTTGAGACTAGAAATGTTAGTTAGTAGGATATCCAAAGTGCAGGATTGATAACTAGAAGACCTACCTGTCTTGGTTGACCATGTACGCAATCCCGAAACCCTGATCAATTACCTGACTCCAACCGTAACCATTGAAGTACTCAGAACTCAACTGAGAAGTTGACAAATACCAAGAGCTGGAGTAGCTGTATGCTGGGTCCTTGAAAATCGCGGGAAGTTCTTGTCCGGGCTCAAGGAGCAACTTCAAACCGAGAAGATGACGGTCGACGCCCTTTCCTTGTGTAGCAGCTCCAATATACTCTACCTGGGCGTTGTGAGCCGCACGGAACAACTTGACTTTCTCATCGTTTGAAACCTTGGGATCCCCCATGGCTTTGCACCAAGCAACTGAGTCTTCAGAAACGGTACGGCACGTCTCAGTACGACCCTGTTGGAAACGACGAGTAGTGGCAGATTCGTAAGTAGGCCGGTTAACACCGTACATCTTGTAATAAGCCAGCTGGATGACCATCTGAACGAAAGCGTCAGGTGATGACCTGAACTTCTTGATCAGATTCTTTCCGTATCCCTTGTAGGCTTGAACAGCAAGTTCGTGTTTGCCGATAACAGCGTGGAAGTCAGTAACTGCACGATCAATTTCAGTCTTGACAGCCTCATTGACTACAAACTTGATTGGCTCTGGCTGTGCCAAGGATGACCGAACCGTGGTGTTGGAAAGATCAAGCTTCTTGGTGAAGATGACATGGTTAACATAGTCGTTAAGACGATGGGTGGGAGTCCCATCCATCATTGAATGTTCGCCCATAAAACCAGAAGTACCGTTGTCATTGACAATAAACTGCAGTGGCTTGTCGTACCATCTGTTAGCGCCATCTCCGTGCCAGAATTGATGCGCGCGCTCTTCATAAGTAACTGGAGACGCATCATCCAAGCAAACTAAGAATGCTGAAGACTCAATAGTTTCCAAAGCAGCACCATTGCCAGAATCAGCAGAGAGAAGTGTCGCTCGTGCATCTGTCCACACATCACGATTCTCCGACGTCAAGGCACCAACTGGAGGAATGGATTCCGTTGCTACCTGGTAAATGTGCTCAAACTGTTTTTCAAGTTCATTAGCCGACAATTGCTGACCATCAACTTCGTAAGAGACTTTAAAGAATTGATTCTTCCGGACAACAACGATGTGCTTGTTTTGGTCGGCTGGGAACTTGATCGGGTAATCGGCGGGCTTTGCGGCGACTCTACTGCAGTTGAACATCCATTTGAAGCTGTCCATACACATAGGAAATTTCCCAAGGTAATCTGGTTCCAAAGACCCAGAATCGACTTGCTGCTTGAACTCTAGAGCCGCCGTGACAATCTCCGCCGCTCTCCTCGATGGTTTTTGGTGTGTATCTCGGTGTGCGTAGAAGTAGCTGACGTAAGGGACGACAGGATCGCGGTACTTCAGATAAGCCAAGTCATTCCACCAATCGTAAATCCAATTCTTGATACTTGGATCATTTCGTCGAGCCAAGAGCTTCTTTTGAAGTTTCTCGCCGACGCCTCCAGGCTTAACAAATTCGGAGACTGCCGCCTTACTCTTTTCGAACTCGGCATCAGAAAGAATAGGCTTCAAAGATTTGATGTACCGGGCTGCAGTTTCCTCGAGCGTTGGTACTGGTAGACGGGGTAGCGATTCTTGAAATCTCAAAGCTGCGCCTTTAGACTTGTCTTCCACATATCCGGCAGGCAAACTCGAGTTTGCACGTCTGGATGCAGGTGCCATGGTGGTGATTATGGGAAATGATGTCTGTTATAAAAAGTGTCAGTTAACTATATCAAGCAATGATACATGTAGTCGCAAACCTTCAAAGAACGGTGGCGTGCAGCAATTAGTGTAGGAAGTCGAGAACGAGATAGTGACAAAGACGGTTTCGCTGAAACTTTAAAAGCATTCCACATGGCGAGATATGATGAGTAAGACACTAGGAAGGATATCGTAGTATAAAAATGAGGTTTAAATCACTAGTCCACAATGTAGAAGGCCTAGATCTAGTGAACGATAAACATGCAGCTTCAATCGAAGAGAAGTATTTCCGTCACGAACACATGAGAAATCACACACGCAATAAGTATTAAATTAAGATTCCTTTCCGGTTGTTTCGCATCTTTGTGGCATGTGACCAACGGACATCCTAACTAGTCTCCATTCAACATACCGAAAACCATCTACTCACGCCATCGGCTTCCGACAATTAACAGCCGCCGACAGCAGCTGCGCGCAATTGTATCTCCAATACGTCATCCTTGCGCTCAATAGTAAGCCGAGGCATGTTCACACCCTCTAAAACATGCACCATAAGTTGCGCCAACTGACTCCCACGTGAACTGGCCGGATTGGGGTAACCTGTAGTCGGGCTTAAATTGGAGAACAATGTGTATGTATGCATTTCTCCGGAAGAGCGGCGGAAATCATCACTTTTCTAGGGCCTTGTTAAGGTTTCTTTTCTGTCTGACATGCAGATTGAGCCGCGCATTGCAAGACAAAAGGCACTATTCAATTCCGGATGTATAAGGTGTAGCATGTATCAATGTCCCTAACAAATGCTTGGTACATCTACTAAACTATCAACGCTATAAAATCGCAATTACCTTCTACTTCCTTCCGTTTCAAATTATTCTGTACCTATTAAACATCCAAGGGCGTCTTTCTATTGTATAACCCCACACGATTAATCCTGTTTGCCCACATGTGATTGACGATCCGAGGCACAGACATGGGAAAACCAGAGGAAACATGATGGAGTTACACTGAAAATCCAACGACCACCTCCAACAGAAATCAAAGGCATGAGCTGATTTCCCAAACATTCACTATTATGATGAAAAGAAAGCATCTCAGAAAACATAAAATGAATAAACAACAAAATACACAGAATCCAGAGTTTAACCCCCACATACGCCAAAAGACAGCCAGCATTAAGAACATTGACAATGACAAGACCGCACCAACACAACCATATGTGTCAGGAAGTAGCCGGTACACTAGGAGGAAGTCCATGATTATCCTCACCATATGGGCCGGTCAAAGCACGAAACACACAAACACAGCAACTTATGCGCCAACTTACACCTCAACCGCTTTACCCTCCGTTGGTGGCGCCAAGTTGCCCGTGTTGGCATCGAACGTGTACTGATCTCCTTGGCCAACGGCCTCCATTGCCATTCTCATACCGGCATCACCACCTACGGAAGCAGCCTGGTGCAACGCCTGTTGGGTATCGCGCACACGGCGCTTGAAAGCTAACCGGTCAAGCACAAGCTGCTGGCGACCGCGCTCAAGTTCCCGCTTTTCTGACTGAAGAACCGTCTCCATCTCACTAAAGTACTTCAGCTTGAGCTCAAGCTTCTGGAGGGTGACATTCGCCGCGGCCGAAACCAAGCGCATCATCTCGCGTTCTTCATATGAAGCCAGGCCAGCAGCACGCGCACCCATAGACGCGAGCGCAATCGAGCTACCACTCTGCTCCTTGGAAGCAGCATCTACCTCCATGTCATCCTTCTCTTCCTTAGTCTCGCCACCAGAAATCTTGGCACGCAGCTGCTTCTTCAATTGGTCCGCAGACTTGTGGGCGGCTAAAGCAGTGCTGGCTGGGTCAGCAAGACCAGCAAGGAAGCTGACAACAGACATGATTGGGTTCTCAGCCTGGTTGAAGGGAAGCTGGGTACCTGAGGGACCGAGAATAGAGACACCGGGGGCGCTAGCACCGAGCATCTCGGACTCCAAGTACTTATCCTCAATACCGAGCTGCAAGAATTGCAGTACACACTCCTGGCGAGTGCGCGTACCAACATGCTCCGCAATAGAGTTCCAGTCCTCATCGAACCGCTCGAGACCTTCCAAAAGGCGAAGAACCTCAGCGTCACTCCATGGCGCATCACGATCTGGAACTGTCGTGTACTCGGGGTTCTCAACACGAGTGTATTGGCTTGAGTCATGGTTACCGGGAATACGGTCCTCCAAGTAGCAAGTAGGGCAAACATTAAGACGGGTCTTGGTGTTGGCCTCGGCCTGCGCATTGTGGTAGTGCACTCTTGTGCAGTCAACACCGCACTGATGGCAGTTGACCTTGACAATAGCCGCCTTGCTGACCTCCTCGTCGACCCCATTGGGGCCAGATCCCTCGCCAGTTTTGTTAACCTTGGTACCCTTAGCAGAGGCTTCGTAGATGTTGCGGCCCAATTCAAGATTAAGGTCGGTTTTTGAGGGGGCAGTTACGCCAGCCTTGATCTCGGTATCGCGGTTGCGCTTGCCTTCCTGGACCACTGAATCGGCAGCTGGTTGCCAGGGCTGGAGGCCACGGGGAGTGTCGCAGATGATTCTGAAGTGACCAGTGAATGGGGGACCGACGGGCGCGGGGCGTTGTTCAGCGTCAACCTGTGATTGGAAACGGCGATTAGAAAATTTTTGACTAAATGTTGGCTAAATGTAATGTTTCTTCTTACCTGGTAGTTGATAAGACCCCATTGTTCCAAGAAAGCGTGAACACGCATAATGGCGCAAACATCACCAGCCAAGTTTCTGCGGCAGGCAGTGACGGTGAGATACTCGGCGGGGTTAAGACGGTAGGTGTTGACCATGAAATCTCTGTAATCCTTGTAAACAATTGGGGTCTTGCTGCGGTTTCTGTTGTTGAAGAATTCAGCCATGGCCTTCTTCTCGATGTCGTGAATGGTGCTCATGTCAAACCAGGTGCTGTAACTTGGGATGATAACAGCATGGCTCTGGGCTATAATGTGTCCACGAACAGCAGCCTCAAGTGCCTCCTTGCTTTGTGCCTCCTTGTCGTCACCTTCCTCCTGTTCCATCTTCGCATCGCTGGTTTGGCCGGCAGCATCGTCTTCGGTTTTCGCGTCGGCGGGCGCATCACCCATTTGCACATCTGAACAAAAGACTTGTTAACGGGTACCATGGGATTGAACCTTCCTTAGTGTAAACATACCTCCATTGTCCTCCATGCTTGCGTCTACAATATCAAGCTTCGCACCGTCGAGCACGGCGCTGGGCGACGCGGGCACATTAGAATCCGCCATGGCAATTAGTGAAGTAGATTCCGGATGTGTATTTTGTTCTTTGCGCCGTCAAAACAGAGCTGAGAGCGGCGACGAATACGACAGTGATAGGCTGTAAATTATGGTGCTTGATTATAACAAGCACAGTCGTAAGTGGGCGGAAATTTCCAATGCGGGATGTATGAAAACGTGAGATGACAAACGTCAAATAATTAGTCGACAGGCTCCTCGACTCTCGCTCTATGCACTGCAAATGGTCAATTGACGGGCCAAAATTAATGCTCTGTGTGCTTGATGCTTGTTTGGCTGGGGGCAAGGCTGGGTTCGTCGCGTATGCTGATGGAAGGAATCCTATCTGGGAAAAAATAGTGGAGCCCTCCAATGGTTGGCGCGACAGGACTTAAAGTTACAATTCACTATGGTTGTGATTTAGAGATTTGGGGTTGCATTCCGTTTTGGAGTATAACAGCCAGATGCAGGGGTTGTTGCTAGGGCGTCGGAGGGGCACTCAGGTGCTGACGGCATAGCTTTACTGGGTCACTACAGGCGTAATGGACATAAATCCAAGTTCCTACATCGGCCAATGGAGGCCAAAGCTTGCATGCCGATTCCAGCATATTAGTCGTGACCTCACTACTACTTTTGGTTTTTATTGGAGACTAAAAGAACCCCGAAGCCAAACCAACTCCAAGGCCCGGACTTCATATGTGATTTGGTCAAACGCTCGCTTTTATTACAACACACCAAACAAATCCTCGACAATGTTGTCCCGCACTATGAGACCCGCTCTTGCGATGGCCACTCGCAGCCTCCGCCAGGCGTCTTCTCTTAGACACAACCTTTCTACCCTGGCTGTCTTTGAGCACCGTGATGGCAAGCTTACCACCAGCTCGCTGAGCGCTGTCAGCGCCGCCCAGAAGCTCGGAGGTTCCATTCACGCCTTTGTTGCCGGCTCTAACACCGCTGCTGCTGCCGAGGCCGCTGCCAAGGTTGCCGGTGTTGAGAAGGTTATTACCGTCACCAACGCTGCTTACGACAAGGTAAGGAACATATCAGTAGATGCATTCAGTGAAGTGCAAGAGAGCTAACTTTCATGCTCTTGGTACTATATAGGGTCTGCCTGAAAACTATGCGCCGCTTCTGGCCGAGAACATTAAGAAGGGCGGTTACACCCACGTTGTCTCAGTCCACTCTGCCTTCGGAAAGAACTTGATGCCCCGCGTTGCTGCCCTCCTCGACCTGCAGCAGATCTCTGATATCACCGAGGTTCAGAGTGAAAACACCTTTGTGCGCCCTATTTACGCCGGCAATGCTATCGCCACTGTCGAGTCTTCCGACCCCATTAAGATCATCACTGTTCGTGGTTCGGCCTTTGCCCCCGCTGCTGCGGAGGGCGGTTCGGCTGCGGTAGAGGAGGGTGCCGACCCCAAGGTTGAGAGTGTCACTGAGTGGGTGTCGGAGGACCTCGCCAAGTCCGACCGGCCGGATCTGGCCACCGCTGACCGGGTTGTCGCCGGCGGCCGTGGTCTCAGATCTAAGGAGGAGTTTGACCGCGTCATCGTTCCACTGGCTGATACTCTGGGGGCCGCTATCGGCGCTTCCAGAGCTGCCGTGGATCTTGGCTACGCGGACAACAGTCTACAGGTCGGTCAGACCGGTAAGGTCGTTGCGCCCCAGCTTTACATCGCTGTTGGTATTTCCGGTGCTATCCAGCATTTGGCCGGTATGAAGGACAGCAAGGTGATTGCTGCTATCAACAAGGATGCTGAGGCTCCTATCTTCCAGGTTGCCGATGTCGGTCTGGTCGGCGATCTGTTCGAGGTGACTCCTGAGCTCACCGAAAAGCTGAAGAACTAAATGTATATCCTGTAGTTTTATGTGTTTTTATTTTGTTTGTTTTGTTATTTCTCTCTTAAAGGCATAGTACCCACGGTTGCGTCTGGTTGGTGACGTCATGAATATAAAAAGAACAATGGGGGCTCTACCCCGAGACGGGATATCTGATCCCATCTTTTCCAAGAGCAAAATTACATCTACCTACTTTGCACAGTGCCTATGACGAAGCTTCCAACATATCCTTGGTGTTAGTAAATTTCTCGCGCTCCTTCCCAATGGCACTTCCGCGAGATCTCTCAGCCCTATCAATAGACAACCACTGTTCCCATCCAATAGCCTTGTCAGCTTCGGATGAAGGAATTTCCTGTTTAACGCCATCCCATCCATGTTTGACATTATCACGCTCGCCTATGAACTTGACGCCGTTAGTCCAATCTTGGACAATTGTATCAGCAGTGGTAAATCCATCTGCCATAGTTGAAGCAATTACGCCCATTGGACCACGTTTCGCCCAGCCAGCGCAATAAAATCCGGGAAGCTTATCGGTTCCTTCCTCTCCGTGTAGAACTCTACCAACACCGTCATTTCTGATGATGCCTCGAGAAGAATCAAAACCGACATTTGACTCGGAAAATCCAGTGAGGGCTGTGGATTTGTAGCCGATGGAACGGAACACCAACTCGGATTTCAAAGTGACCTCTTCTTCAGTCGCGGCTACACCTGAAGATGGGTCAAAAACACTATCAAGTGCCATTTTGTTAAAAACGCTATGGCTCACTCTGCCTTCGGTGCCAACAAATGCTTTGGGGCCAAGACAAAAGTCGAGAGATACTCCCTTTGGTTCATTCCCGGTCCTTTCGCCCTTTGGATTCTTAAGTAGATCCATGAGTCGCTTGTACTGACGAGGTAGTACTTTGGGGTCCGTCGGTATCAATGAAGCATCAGCGGCATGGAAATAGACGTCTGGAATTGTCATCAATTCACGAAGTTCTTTGATCGTCAGTCGTACCTGGTAATCAGTGTTAGTGACAAATCAACCAAGGGATAGAGTTTGACATACCTGCATTGGACCACGTCTTCCAACAATGTGAACTCTTTTAACCCGGCTGCGTAAAAGTTGCTCAATGGCAGATTCAGTGATGTCTGTTTTCCGAAGTGTATCCACTGGAGTGAGCAAAATGCGGGCGACATCTAAAGCCACATTTCCTTGACCGATAACTACAACATCTTCTGCGGAGTCTAGGCCGAAATCTTGCTCGTGGCCCGGTAGGCCGTTGTACCATGACACGAACTCTCTGGCAGCGTAGATACCCTTTAGTTGTTCCTCTCCTGGAATGCCAAGATGTCTGTCAAATGGAGCTCCGTAAGAAAATGTAATTCCGTCATAATGCTTCGCCAAAGTTGACAATTCAACATGAGCCGTCTCAGAAGGACAACCTGGGTGACCCACAGACACATTCCCTATGTAAGAAAACCCAGGATGACCAGCAATTTCTTCAAACTTTTCCTGGCAGTTCTATTATTGGTTCTCAGTCAGCGGTCGAGGCCAATTACCGGTTGTGTGAGACCCTTCAATACTTGTCTCTCAAATGAAAACCTACTTTGACTTCGGGATGGTCCGGCGCAACACCAAATCGACTCAACCCATATGGAACAGGCAGTTGTTCGTATATGTCAACCTTAGCCTCTGGGATAGCAGAGAGTATCTTTTGGGTGGTGTAAAACCCCGCAGGGCCGGCTCCAATAACAGCCATACGCAAAGCGCGTGGCGCCGACGCCGACATGGTGCGGCGGAATTGACGATTACCGCGCGAGGCTTGGTTGGCAACATATGCAGACTGTTTTGCCGAGCGCAAAATGCCCCGAGGCTGTAACAATAGGCGCATAGCCATGATCCGGTCTAAGTCTGGCGACTAAACAATAGACTGATGTTATGGTAGATAGGATGCCGCAGGATGTGGTTTACAATGTCAAATCACAAGCAGCTAGATCTGACTCAATTCATGGTATTACAGACATGTATGTATGTAAGTCTATGTATATGCATACTTGAACTCGGGTCTGTTCGTTCTAAGTCCGGTTGATCGCATCTCTGTTCCTATTTCGTCATTACACAAGTGGGTCCTACTCCGAACCACGGATTTTAACCACTCGACATCCGACAAGTGACCCTAGTAAATATCGTCGTACAAAAATTGGTACATCAACCCTAGCATTCTGTGCAACCCTATCATATGTCATACTGAATATTTGATAGACAAACCGTGATTTAAATGTTTCCCGTTTATTCTTACCAACATTCACAAAATGGTAAGACTGCCATGTGTTATCAACATGCCACTTTAATACACCCAATTCCATTGAAACATTACTAGATTATATACTATCACTGCCTCAAATCAAACTTGACTGCCAATCTTCGAACACGACTCGAAAGCGGGCGGTTTCTGGCGTTGCAGGGGCACGTCGCCGCCGTCACCACGGCAACACAAGTTCACATCAAGCTGATGTTGGTAATAAGCTCTAGGCTATCGGCGCAAAATACACGATTAATTCGTTAAGCGGGTGATACAGCTGATAATAAGATGTATTGCACGCAGCAGAAAACCATTTCAACTTGCGACCATCAGGGAAGAACCAGGTGACAGTGTCGTATCCCCCATACATACCTGGTCTTTTCCATTTACACGCCATGGTTTGTTGATGTCTCAATGAGGCTCACGTTAGATAGACCGTCTGTGTACTTTCACTATATAAAACTACTTTGGGAAGACAAACCTCGTTTGGCATCCAAATCCCTTGTGTCCTTTTTTTTCTTCTCCTGACAACACATGTACATGTGCATTCACGTCACATATACCAACAGTTTCCAAATAATTGCAACCACGGCTCGTTTCCATGACGGTCTGGTCTGAGAGCTGGTGAACATAGCTTTTTCCTTCGAACCTTGCCTGTTCTTTCGAATATTGCATCACGAACCCATTCCTGCACCGTGGTCACAGACGACGCCCCTACAGAAGAAGATTGACTGACCTGGTCTCGTTTACATATAACTGGGTGACGTTTAAACTTAAAATATCGTCGTCTCGATCTTTCCCCCACGATTGTTTGTTCACGTTTTGCGACCTCCCAAACTTCCGGGCTCATCTTTCAAATCCTCCCGCGAGCGAGCCTTCCTACGCCAGGCCACATACCAAACACAATGGTAGTCCAATTCAAGCCATTACTTAGCGGCGACGACGGTGAACCGCTATCACCAGTCAAGCCCTTCGATCCTAAAGCTTTCACACGAGAAACATGGAAGCAAAAGCCACAGAAACCCAAAAGTGATGGTCCATTGGTATCTTTCAATGTTCATCCAGATGCATATATTAGACAACCACACGACGCCGCAGACCGATGGCATCTCAGTCGCTGGAATATGATTGCGATCAAATGGGTTAGAATTGTACAGTTACTGTTGAGATTAGCACAAGCTGTTGCTGCTGTCGGAGTCTTGTTTATGTTCATTATTTTTACCAAGACGCCAAATTCCCTCACATGGATTATGAGAATAACGGTAAGCTACTGGTTACACATATGGTAAACATTGCAATCAATGTACTAACATGTCGTGGTAGGGCGGTGTCGCTTCATTCCACTGCTGTTATTCTGTTTATCACCACGCTCGCAACGCAGCTGGTAGAGCTCCTGGTTCTACTACGGCTTACCAGGGATTTTCTGCTCTCTTTGACAGTATCATTACCGGAGTTTATGTCTATGGTTTCGTTATCACCAAAAGAGACAGTCCCAACTGGTCGACTTTCATGGACGTTGATCTCTTGGATACTTTCCGTAGTGCTACAACCTGGGGTCTCATTGGTGCTGCCGGCTCACATTTTCTCACCATGTTATCTTCAATTTGGCTGTCGTGGATCTTCAGCAAGGTCAGCTCTCTTCCACCGGATATGAATCCTCTGGAGATTGCACTCAACGCCAAGCGTCATAAAAACAGGGAGTCTACTATTTCATCAGAGAGTCTGGAATCTTTGCGCAAGAACGTCTTCCGGGATGATGTTCACAGACTGTCCATTCAAACAATCGACGAACTCAACAGCCCCCGTCGCAGCATTCCGTTTTTGGAAACTCTTAGCAACCCCGGCTCACCAACCACATCTTATCATTCGCGCATGTCACTCCCCAATCGCCAGTATCAGATCGTACCCGAAAACAGAGGTTCCATGGACCAAGGGCGCTTTTCTGACCAGGCCTCACTTGTTTCTTCGCGCCCACCCACCGCATTTTATACCCCACGTGACCTTGGATCGCCGCGGTCTCGCCCTGGAACTGGGTACACTGTTCCGCGCGATTATGATTTGCCTGCTTCACCGATCCGTTCTCGCCCTACAACTGGTTATCAATCGCCTACGAAGTCTAGACCGACTACCAGCCATGCACAACCATCTCTTGGGACTCCTCGTGCCATCCCCAACTATGATCGGCCTTCGACACCGACTAAGGCCCCTAAGAATCAGAAGTCATGGATGGCGTCAGACTCACTTGTTGGCCACCCAAGGTCTAGAAAGAGCGGCGTTCGGATAGAGAGATCTGATGAGGCTCTAGAGCAGCTTTGCAATGGCTCCGATGAAGATGAAGACGAAGAGAGTGACGCAGAGGACTACCGCAACTATATTGAACGTATGAAGGCGAAAGCCCTCCCAGACCCATTACGCGCGCATCACCCCGACAGTCCTAGCGGTAGCCCAGCTGGCACTCCTACTAGGGGCTCAACTGGCAGAGGTCTGGAACAAAGCGCTATTCCAATGCCCACTTTGGCGCCACCAGTGAACGATGTGCGCAAGAGCTCAATTCAAGATGAGAACCAGTTCAGCGTTAAGTCATATGGTGCGCTTGGTGGTGGGAACAAACCCGTGACGGTTGGTAGCAATCGGCAGGTATCTTCTGGAACTGATATGAATGATCGCGGTGGGGTTTACGGTAGACGAAACGTGAGCGGTAGATTGGCGGAGGAAGGATACAGTGGCTACAAATTCCAGTAGACTGCTGATTGTAGATACTGAGACATTCGGAACGATTGGGTATTTCATGGCAGGATGATTTTACGTACAATATAACAGTCAGCCTTTGGCAAATTGCCGAGGCTTGAACAGAATTAAGCATAGAGAAAATCTACATTACACAGGTTGAAGGACCTATGAATAAACCAATGCGCTCATGTTTGATGCCAGAATTGACCTGTGATATCGGAAAAAGGCAATTATCATCTATCGCATTTGCGAAGTAGAGAAAAGAGTTGGAAATAGCAACCAAGTTTTTTCTCAGTGGTGAATGGAGCCTTGCATAACACAATGCAACTTCATTGCATTCACTAGGTAGTAGCTTTGATAACAGCCTATCTTATTGATAAGTCAGCAGCTAGTCAAAGGGAAGTATACTCAAGTAACTGACGGGAGCTCTGAGGTGTGGCAAATAGTGACACTGGATCTATGAATGGAAAATGACGTATACTAAACATATCTGTGAATACACATATACACATATACACTACATCTATGGATATCAGCCACTATAACTGTCCGACCGATACAAAAAAAGAAATCGTCTTCCCAATAGACTCATGATGATATCACGACTAAGCCCGTCACACATGACACCCTTCCCGAAATTTCTTCTATCCTCGATCGCACCCTCCTTCAAGACAACCCGGCCACACATAGTCTTTTTGACGGCAACTCAAAGACATCTCCATTTAGCTCCGCCTTTCCTATTAGACGACTATACACCTCGATACATGTCATTGTCATCTTCCGATGCGGCCAAAAAACGATCTCGGGCTTACGACCACATGGCCAACTGTAATCTTTGTCCGCGGAATTGCAGCGTCAATCGGTTCGAAAAGCGTGGCTTCTGTATGATTGGAGAGCAAGCCCGGGTGAATGTCATTGCGCCGCATTTTGGCGAAGAGCCGTGTCTCCAAGGTCATAACGGTAGTGGGGCTGTCTTTTTTGCGGGGTGTAATATGCGCTGCGTCTTTTGTCAAAATTATGATATATCACATACACCGAATGGTCAAGAGGTGGCACCCGAGGCTTTAGCAGATTGGTATATCAAGCTACAAGACATGGGGAATGTTCATAACATAAACCTAGTCACTCCAGAACACGTGGTTCCGCAGGTCGTTCTCAGCATCTTACACGCTACCGAACTCGGTCTCCGAATCCCAATCGTTTACAACACTTCAGGATACGATTCAGCCGAGTCGTTAGAGTTGTTGGATGGCCTAGTGGACATCTATATGCCCGATTTCAAAGTCTGGAAACCAGAGACCTCGAAGCGTTTGCTTAAAGTAGACAATTATGCGGCGACAGCCAGGGAAACGATCAAAACTATGCACGCACAAGTTGGTGATTTATGCTTTACCGGCGATGGAATTGCCAAGTCAGGTCTGTTGGTTCGACACTTGATAATGCCCGGACAAACAGAAGAGGCTAGCAATATCATGGAATTTCTCGCCAAGGAGATCTCAACAGATTGCTTTGTTAACCTCATGGAACAGTACTTTCCACGTGCACATGTTGGCAAAACAACAAGCCGCTCTAAGCAAAGAGATGGTTCTAATCCACGTTATGCAGAAATCAATCGGGCGATAACCGAGTCAGAGGTTGAAGTTGTTCGTCGAACAGCCGAAAAAGTGGGCTTGTGGCGATTTTGTGATCCGCCTCGACATGCTGGGTTTAACCTCTAAACTTGAAGTGACGAGTGCAAGTCAAGTGATTTTTGTGATTCCGGTATTCTACAAATAAACATTTAGCTACTGTTGAATGATTAGTTGATTTCCGGGAGTTGAATTCATCACATCCGTTTTTGGTATCTCTATTTTGCCGAGTAACGGATAAAGCGTGTGCGGATGTGACGGCACTATAACTGGCATCATGGTTTACTTTGGATGTAAAGGCATCCCCGTGAGAGTTAAAATATGGGGATTGGAGACATTCGTTCTAGACCAGAGTTGGCTTGGCAAATAGAAAAGCTTAGTCATAGAATAAGCTGGTGTTGGTCGACTTCCTGTTGACGTTACCCCCCCTTCAGTACATAATAGACTCAGTTCGTCAGAGTGAATAGTGGATGATGTTAAACATTGCAAGAGTCAATAGAGAATGATGTCAAGTTCAACACAAAGATGAATAAACTACAATACCAAAACACCTATACCTTGTACGTACGTACGCACGAAAGGATATCTAGCTACCATGTCCTAGACGTTCTTTGAAGAGCCCATAGAGGAATAACGTGATGAAATCGGAGTATATTCGGAAGAAAAGAGTCATTGAACAAAGCTATTGGCTGAATTACTTAGTGAGCTTGAGGGATTACGTCGTGGTCAAGAAGACATAGTCCTGAAAGGCGATATTTTCTCCGAAGTCTATGATCTCGGAAAGCCGCGTCAGGTGCTAGCATCGAGTTTGCATTGTCCTGTAGTAGATAATATCAAGGTATGGAAAACGGATTGGAGTGAATGCTATCTCCAGTTCTCCGATGGCGGGAAAAATCCCGGGCTATGAATTGTTTACTTTGCTATAATATTCAACAACATGGTAAACCGGGCGATGCCAAACGTTGGATATCGTTCCTTATAAGGACAAAATGCATCAATGCATAGCCACATGTTGTGGTGTTCAAAGTGTGATCCTGATCCGGTCTACAAACTTACTCCGCATAACCGAACGGCCGTAAGAAACATCAATCGGCAAGCCCTATAGGAAAGTCAGATCATCATCCTATGTAGAGGAATTGTACCACCACCAGTGCTTTACATACAGAGTATACATGGGTCATCATCACTATATTGCGCACATACGACAGGTTATGCATTTCCTTTGTCGCCCAAATAGGAAATGGACTCGGGGACGGTGCCACTTCATTGGTCTGTTATTGACGTTCACATTTGGCACTAAGCCCAAAACCGGAAGGCAAGAAATGCGAGAAACTGTCCAAAAGGCTTCCGTTTACTCTGTGATTACCACATCAACTTGTCACCAACAAGTCGCCAGACCAGCACACATTGAAGACCAAAAGAGCCTTGCGCACGGAAATATTCCCAGGTGAGCCTTTTTTTCGTCGCCCTACGCGGTTCTTTTCAAGAGAACGTTACAGTGGTGTTGGTCTGAAAAAAAGCCTCTCCCTCCATGACAGCCCCACCGAGATATCTGAATCGTGGCTATCAAATTCAGGTCCAGGGGTAAGCTTCTTTGACATGTTCACTTCCTGCTAGCCTTCCACGGAATGGCTTGGGATTTGAAGAAGCATTAGCATTGACCTTTCTGTCTCACTTGGTACCGGCTATCCCTAACGTATCCTCCCGAGCTTTACTGGTCACTCTTCGGTATCGTGATTCTTTAGTGATGCATACACACATACTTGTATGATATTGATATGTGTTGATAGCCAGAGTCGCGACAGCCATCATGACTGTGTCGATATCTCCCAAGAGACTCGCCATGTTCTATTTTAAGTGTCGTCAGCATACAACCACATGTAGATATATTTTTCCTACACCTTATTTTTGCCTCACAACACCCACCGACGTGAACAAAGAAAGAAGCCGTTTGCCAGTTTTCTCCTCAGCCCACCTGATGTCTTTGGTCAGTTCATTTGTCACAACTACCCCTTGATCAGTCTTTGTCAACAGCCAAGTATGTGCAGTATTTTTCTTCTATGTAGTAAGAAGTCCATCACACACCCTAGTTTTCAAAGTCCACCCCACTCCTTTCAGTCAAAGTATCTGGGGGAGACGAGCCGTCAGTCTCTTCTGTTCTTTGTCTGGATTCTTTGCCTTTAGTCCCAAAGGGGATGTAGCAACAACCGAAAGTTGAGAATCACACTTCTAGCCGGTAGCGAGGCACCCGAATGGGATTTAGTTGACCACGGAGGGAAAGATCATAGCTCGGCGGAACCTTCGATCCTTGTTCTTCAATCACAGGGTCTCACTACCACCGGAACACACGCCCGCCCTGCTGTACTTTAAACTGGCAGTAGCACTGGCCTGGCCTTATTTGACTTTGGAGTGTGGGTGTGTCTGTACATGGTATATCTGATGATACAAAGAACCACACTGTTTTGCCATATTTTGGGATTTCTTTATATCAAGTCTAAGATCCGCCACCTCTTTCCGGTTTGATCTACCTCTCTCCAAGCCACTTGCACTCCAACACACTCTTGCTTGCTTCTTTCAATAACTCTATTACTCCAGCCACATATATTTGCCGTGTTGTCTCATTCATTTCTTTCACACTTACTACTCTAAGATTCCTTTCCATCTTCATAATGTCTTCTACTATCCCTTCTCTCAAGATCAACACCATGTCTCCTAAGGCTTCCTCCCAGGGAGCCAAGACTCCCAAGACCATCAAAACCCCTCGCGGTTCCAGAAAGAACGGAAAGCCTTCCGAAACTATCAAGTCTCCTGCCTCCGTCTCTCCGACTCTCGCCCACCTCTCCCCCAACGACCTCCAAATCCAATGGCAATACCACAACGAGACTCTCATCCAGCACCAGCGTGAAGCCGAGCTTCTCGTTCGCAAGCTCGCTAGTCTCCAAGCCCAACACGACGCCGGCGAGTTCCAGAAGCCCCGTCCTCTTCTCCGCAAGATGACTGTACTCCAGCGCAAGATCTTCAACTCTACCACCCAACAGGGCAGGCTCATGAGCCGTGTTAACGAGCTTGCTCTTGAGCTTCGTCACCGCCAGTTCATGGCTCAGGAGTTTCAGCAGCGCATGTGCAGCCTCCAGGCTGCCTTCTTTCACACTGGTTTCTACTACCCCGCTCCTATGGAGATGGCCCAGTCTATGCCTATCCCTTCCACTGAGGAGATATGCATTGAGCCTACTACTCCCATCACTAAAGAGAACCTCGCCTCTGTTGAGTCGGATGCCAACATGTCCGGCTTTCAGACTCGCGAGCGTACTCCTTCTCTAGAGTCAGACATGTCATGGGATGACATGGTCGAGGAAGAAAGCCGTGCTGTCTCTACCCCTAACAGTGACTGCGTGTCTACTAGCTCATGCCCAACTTCCCCTCAGATGGTCATCACCGGCATCGATGACATTGACATGTCTGCTCTTAGCCTATCTATGGAATCCCAGAAGCGTCGTCAGAGCATGTGCATCACTCCTACTGCTACCTTTGTGTTGTAAGTCAGACAGTGATGACTTGTCTCTTAGAAATGCGCCATGAAAAAAAAAAAACGGAAACGCTTGTACATTTTTGCTCTTTCATTTCTTCTATAAATGGGGTACTATATTTGGGGTTCTTTGGAGTTTGGCTGGTCTTTTTGGTTCTTTTGCTTTTTTCCTTTGACGTTACTAAGGTGGATGACGGGTCATGGGAACTATTAGTCCTTGGCCTTTTGTCCGACTTCACTAGCATTATTAGACAACTTGCAGTCTCTGTTGTTACAGGGCTTGCTGATCATCGTATTTGTTTCGGTACGGATCTCTGTGGTAGATTATGCATATTCAGATTACAACACTTACAACATAATGTGTTGACATAAAATATATATTTACACTGAAATCAATTTGCCCTCTTCATTCCGTGATCAAATGGAATCTCAAGCAAACTCGTCATTTTCCCCATCATCAAAGCCAAAGTCCTTGGCAAGCTGTTTGCTATCGTCTCGGCCGGGTGGTGGTGGCAAAGACATTGCAGATCCCGCTGGTGGTGGTGGAGGAGGTAAAGAGAACCCCGAAAGACTTCCGCCACCTTGACTCTGTGTACCCATTGGCTTACCCGCTCTGTTCCCAAACTTGCCAGCCAAATTAATCGTGATAGTTTCACCCGCCTTTAAACTATAATCCTTCTTAGGTTCCTCCGTAGTTGGTAAACCTTGAGGAGCAGCCTCTAACCCTAAACTCTTTCTAGCATCCTGTAAGGCAATACTGAAGTCGAAAGCCTCACTGCGATCTTCAAAGCCCATACCGAGAATAGCTTTGCGCCCAGCGGGATCTTGTACGCGGATGGCGAAGAAACGCGAACTGTCGATAGCTGGTTCAACAACACTAGCTGCAGTGTAAGGGGCAGCAGCAAAGAGGTTTCCTGAAGCGGGGTCTTCAAGTAGAACGTCGATTTTAACGAAGTCAGCGCCGGCCTTCTCATAGGATGTCTCGATGATGCGAGCGCGGGCAGAGAAGATGTTGCGGGTGGGGTCGGTGGTCCAGGAGGCAGCCATGTGGCCCTTGTTGGAGGATAAAGGGGGGATGTTGTAGATATGCGTTTTGTTGGCGATATAGAGGACACGCACGATGGCGTCCATGGGGAGGGGTTGTCCCGTGGCAGCATCTATTTGAGCACTCATAATGATGTGGTAAGATTGATTAAGTTATATGTTGACGGAGGAAAACGAGATGAACTTCAATTACGATTGTTGGGCTACGCTTTTATACTTGCTGGCATAACCTTGATGTTGCTTGCTGTCCAAACCATCGCTTGTTACAGAAGGTCCAGCCATAGGCGATTGCTTATATAAGCAGATGGATGGAAGTTCCTTTTGATACGCATCTAAGTTGTACATGCATACACATAATTTGGTGAAGCCATAGAGATTTAGAAGTGTTTTCGATATTAATCAACCAAATTCCACCATAAATTGTCACCAAAAAACTACCAACTATACCTAGTATCGTACTTTTCTAATCTTCCATATTTTCCCCCATTCAAAAGCTACATCCAAAGATAGACATCCGTTCGTAATGGTGCTGCCACTATTATACACCCTAACCAAGCTACACTCGACGCTAGGGTCTACCGGGTGCCACCACCAACACAAAGTGGTTGCAGCGGGGATTCCAATGGCGGCTCAATTATGACATAACGGCTCCTGACTCACTAAATTATTTTTTGATCTTGAAGTTGGAGTTACCCATAATCTACAGCAAAATTATCATCTCCTATCTCTCCACAACCCAATCTATTTGTCGCATTTATCAAATCTTGATTGCTACAAATCTACCAACATCCTCAGCATCTTTCTGAATTTTCTTCCTTTCCCCCACGTTAAGCGCCACACTCATACAAAATGACCGTTGAACCTGTAGACAGTGAGTACTCCCCCGTGTCCCCGGACAAACCACCACCCATACTCCCTAGTCCTTTCCGTTCTTATCCTTCCGTCCCGGTCCACCCTGAACAGCCAACTAACACACGCCTTTTCACCACTACCATAGCCAAGCAGGAAATGCCTGTGCGTCCCAAGACGGCCGACTTCGACATCGTAGGCACTTACAAGGCGCTCCTAGAGGAGAACAACGACCTCACCCAGCCCGTCGCCGCCATTGAAGCCCTCATTGCCATGCTAAACGCCTCCAACTCCACCACTGTATACGAAACCCTCGAGTCCACCACCAAATACTCCAACATCCTCAAAGCCTCAGCGCGGAACCCCCTCCCTCTCACCGCCGGCACCGACCTCTTCCAGCAGTTCCTCCTCTCTTCTCTTAAGCAACAAGAAGGCTCCTCTCGCAGTGGTCCCGCCGTATCCTTCGATGCCCTCCGCGCCGCTCTCGTACAGAACGGTAGTCTCTTTGCCCAAAGAGCCCGTGAGGCCCGTAACCGGATTGCTGCCGCCGGCTGGCGCTTTGTTCGTGATGGCCAATGTGTCCTGACCCACGGCGCATCCCGTACCGTCTCAACCCTTCTCGTCAAGGCTGCTCAGGAATCCAAGAAGCGCAACGACGGAACTGTCCGCTTCAAGGTTGTTTATGTGCGCGATTCCTGGAGAATTGCTGAGAACGACCGCATTGTTAACACCCTTCGTGCCGAGGGTATCCCAGTTGCCGAGATCCCCAGTGCCGCCGTTGCTCATGTTATGGCTATGCTTAGACAAGTCAACGCTGTCTTTGTTGGTGCCGAGGCCGTAACCCAAGATGGTGGTATCATCTCCAGACTGGGTACTCTGCAAGTCGCTAGATTAGCCCGCCATGCCAACCCACCTATTCCCTTCTATGTGGCGTCTGAGGAGCACAAATTCTTGCGTCATCAGCCCAGATATCAGTCCGACAAGGATCTTGGATGCCCTCAAAGTCTGCTGGATTTCACCATCGACAAAGAGAGCCACCAGCCTGAGAACCCAGTGGATTGGACTGTAAGTCATCTTCTATACGTATTCAATAGCCGTCGCTAACCAAGGTCGTAATGTAGGACCACACATTTATCACAAATCTCATTACTGAGAATGGTGTCAAGCCGCCCAGCTATGTCACAGAACAATTGCTCGAAATCTATGGCACTTTGACACCCCAGTACATCATGGACAAGATCCAGCAAAGACTTGCCTCCGAAATGTCCTAAGGGCTTCATTGTTATGACGTAATGACCCCTCCCTTCAACTACACAACAAACAGACGAAGAAGAATAAAATCTGGCGCCTTTACTCGCATGTGTTTCCAATGAATGAATCAACTCTGATTTACAGCAAATCATCTGTGTGTATTTTGTGACAGTAAAGTCCCTCGGCCAATGTATAATCTAAAATAAACCCAATTCCCAAAAAAGCAAATCCCAAAAACAGATAAAACCCCAAACAAGAAAATCAAAAACCGGTATCACCAAAGCACGCAAACACCCAGTCCCAACATCCATCAAAAAGTCTAAATCCAGCCGTTTCGTCGTAAGAAAGTCTGGCGAGGCCCCATAAAAATGGACCATCCAGTAGTTACACAACACATGTGCTTCTCTCTCGTGAGAGCATCAACCCCAGCCAGTTGTTAAAACCTGACTGAGTACCCGCGATACAACAATGTACCATAATGGGCAAGTTTGCCATCTGGAGGCTGAGGGCTTTAAATGTCCCGCACAATTCTAGCACCGACCCAGGCGTATCTGTAGTTGCGCTGGTACCAGTTGACACTACAGATGAAATGAATGTTAGTAAAACTTCAAGAAATCGTGGGCATGGACAATAACTCACAAAGTCTTTCTGCCAGCAATACGGGGGTGGGTAGCCCAGGAGCCACCTTGCACAATGTTGTGCTTTCCGTCGAAGAAATCAGCGGTGTAGGCGGGGTAAAGCTTCATGGGCTTGAACCCTGGGTACGCTCTCAAAGCAGTGGCTGTCCACTCCCATACACCACCAAGCTCTGACTGGCCGGCCAGTTTATCACCGGCGTGCGTCACGGGAACAGGATGCCAATGGCGGAACCCGACATTAGCCCCATCCAGATCAACAAACAGATGATCCTGGTTGCTGATGCTTCCGTCAGTTTCGGCAGAGGAGTAAGACCCGGCGTACGACTGGTTATCGAGGGTTCTATACAGGATGTGGTTAGTTTCATTCTTGTTCATAAGAAATCCCGTTTTTAATAACTTACCCATCAACCAAGTTGATGCTCTTTTCGAAGTCGCGCTTCTTTTGTCTGTTGACATGAGCATATATGCTGCGTACTTCAGCAAATGTTGGAATGCGACCACCTTGCCACTTAGCACACTCCTCTAGCTCATCGTACGAAGCAAAGATAGGCCAGTCAAGGGCCTGTTCGAGAGGGACAGGTCCATAGACTGTCCGCACAGCCTTGTTGGCAAGGAACGAAACAGGAATGTCCGTTACAATGCCACTGCTAGACTTGGACGCGGACGGCGTGACTTCCATCCAGGAAGTGGGAAGCAAGGAAACGTTCTTGGCTAGCATAAACCGGACATACTCCTCGTTCGTGATGGCACGTCCCTTGGCTTCAAAGGCCTTGACGTGTGTTCTACGTTGGGGCTTTTCGTTATCCCATCCAAAGGCAACGTCCTCGGAACCGTCGTCCGGGTCATCCATCCCGATGCACAGGTCCTGTTCTGGGACACTATGCCACTCGTTCGGTACACGCTTCGTTTGCGCTTCCAAGGCCATGCTCTCAAAGTTGGGCCGGGAGGTCATTGGTGGAGGCATGGTCTTGTTGCTCTGCAACATCATGTACAAGAAGGTCTCAATGTGCATGATTTCATGTTCGAAGCTAGCCCAAATGGCGCGGGCCACATTCCGTGGAATGCGGCAAGCCCCATTTTCATAAAGGCCCTCAAGACGAGCCCGCACCCGCTCCTGGTACTCGAGAATTTCATGAACTTCTGGCCACTCTGAAGGGATTTCAGAGTGGTTATGGCAAAGTTCCGGGTTGTCGACATCAGGGTCAATTCCCCGCTCAAAAATATCGTAATAGTACAGCGGCTGGGTGGGCTTGGTAGTGGTCGTCTTGGTCAACTGAATGTCGAGGAAGGTGGGAATATGTCCAAGGTAGAAGATGCAAGCATTTCTGAGCTTGATTGGTTTCTCGAGGAGTTGTGATGAAGCTAGCATTCGTGTAGAGAGAACATCCCAAGTCTCCCAAAGAGCCGTCCATTCCGCCATAGATGGACAGGTGCTGGCAGCATAAATGGCGGGAAGAGGGCTGTATGGCACATTAGGCTTTTCCAGCAGGTGCAGGCCTAGAGTATTGTTAATGACGGTCTTAGTGTGAGTGAGGCCAGGCTTTGACACATACCATATTCATCATCCTTCATCCATGATTGCAGAACCTCAAATCCAGCAGAACCCCACAACTCGCTGGCTTCCTTTGCTGAGTACTTGAGGCTCTGTTCAACAAAGATGAGCTCGTTGGCAAGAACCTTGGTTCCCAGGATTGTGACGTCTTTCTTGGGGCTATAAGAAGCTTGATGACGTCCACCGGTATGATCCATGACATATTCACCGATCACCTGCCAATCGTTCTCCACAAAGATTTCCTCCCCGAAAATCCGGTTAATGTGCCCCAAGCCATTGAGGATAAACTTGTGGGTAATTCCCAAGCTGTCATTGTAGGCATGGCTATATTAATCGCCTGTTAGTTTATACATACATGCAACCAAACATTTCAACATGGCTGAACTCACTAAACCTTGCTGGGGTCACAACAGGCGTCAATGCCAATCATCATGCGATCTCCGGGGCGCAGAATTTCGCCAAAATTCTTCAAGAAATCGGCAGCTTCTTTCCGGGAAAAGTTGCCAATGCTTGAGCCCATGTGCAAAATAGTCTTTTCCCGAACTGAGATTTTGGGCGTTTTGAGCCATGCCCGGCAGTCATCATATGTGCCCCAAAGACCGGTAACAGACACATGGTTATACGTAGGTAGTTGGTGGATCGTCCGCTCCAATTCTGGACGTGATAAGTCGAGAGCATAATACTCGATGTGCTTTCCGATGGCCTCAAAAGCCTCCAACAAGACCCGCACCTTTCTCAAGTTCCTGTAACAAAGATTAGTCTGTGCTTTCCGTCATTGGTGACCCAAATCTTGGATGGGCCGGGGGGTGTGATCAAGGGAGCTGACATACCCACTTCCTAGCTCAATAATCATAGACCCTTCGGGTGAGATACGGGCTACTTCTGCGGCATGACGCTGGAGCAACTCCAGCTCATAATTGGTGAGATAATACTCATCAAGATATGTGATCTAGCATCAAAATGGTTAGCCAATTATCATAGGATAACTTGACAGATATTTGTATGGTTACGAACTTGTTCAAACAACCGCAGGCCAGGCTCATCGTAGAGAATCATTGTTGGCAGGCTCAACTTCCCCTCTTTCTTCACTAATTCCAGAATCTCTTCACGGAGAGACGCATCGACAAGGTTGTGGCGAATGTCCTTTATTTTGTTGGTGTAAATAGGAGTGGCAGCAACTTGTCCATTCTTGATCAAAGAGTCCTCTGACCATGGGACTGCCACGGGCTGAGCTAGGATGGACGGCATGATGAATGTGACGTTGTATGGTGGGGGGATTTTGTAAAGTTAAAGATGGGTGAATCTCGAAAGGTCAAGATGCCCACTTAAGAATTGAGGAGGGATTGACCAAGGCGGAGTAGGTTGTCTCAGTATAAACACACTATACCAAAACCGGGTCAAAGAGGAGCAATGGCAAAGTATGCTATGAGGAGCAGGTTGATGGTAAACGTGGGGGTGTCGTATGTCCAAGCAGGAGTCAAAAGACTTTGTAAGTGGGCAAAACGAAACTTGTTGCGGTAAGTAAAACTATCCAAGATTGGTGAAGGTTAGAAAGATAACTCATGTAAAGAAAAGTGAGAAAGCAAGAGAGACCAAAAAGGACAATTCACGACGGAGCTAGCTTCTTTTATATGGGAGTGATGATGGACGATATGGTGCACGGGGGGTGTTTTTTAAGGGTCACCTTCGATTCCCAGAAAGAACATAGAGCTTGTGTTGGAGCGTAGAGACGAGAATTGTTAGAGCCATCTTAGCCACTAATTGACCTCAAGTCAGTCTAAAAATCGCACATATATCTCCTCTTACCTATAGCGAAACCTATTGGCTTTGCTAGGATGGTGGGAGGAAGAAGGGGGCGTGTGGATGACGGCAGCTAGGGTGGGTGTGTTCATAAAACATGGCCCATGTTCCCTGTCGGTGGGGTGTAGTGATTAGTTGATGTGAGGTGAACATTTGCCAGCTCCATCTCGTTGAACATGATATTTCTTATGACGGAATGGTTAGATAGCCAAATATTGTGACAACTAAAGTGGCTCTCATGTCTCACTCAAGAATTTATCAAGTCTCGAAAGTTGTATTTTGTTCACTAAACAAGTTATGACTTTACCAATAGGCTTTCACGGACTTGAACGAGCAACCACCATCGCCAACCCAGCTGGTCAAGCCGATATGTATATACATGTGTACCATTACCGGAGCATAGGGGATAAGTATCAAACAATGAGTCTCTGCCGGGATCCGGGCGGGCCAGATGTCGAGCAGCCGGGACCTAGCCAGATGCTAACATCACGGATCCCTCGCTATGTCGGAGAAAACAGCATCATAGAGATCGGCTCCATAAGATAATCAACTGCCGAGCCCCTAAAAGTGGTGTATCTCGGTGCTTGTATCCTGTGAGTATCATCTGGTACGTGCGGCTGCCGAATTCTTGGGTCCAGTTTCGCTGGACAAGGACCCCATCACTGATGCCGATTTTTGAGGTTGATATGAGCTCTAGATAAACAACCATATATGTACGTACCCACGTTTGTAGTTCGACAAGGATATACACACTTGGTAGTTCTTGTGAGAAAGGAGGCCGAAGTGTACGTGGACCTTAATCGACGCCGATTGTTAAGACGAGCGAACCGTTTTTTGCAACAAAGTCTAATGGTAGGGTTAGCCTAAACGCACGAGAACCTGCCGGACCAATGTTTAAATGCGGGTGAATCGCCAGACTTGACAGGGCGGTACGAACAACCGACCATCATGTGAAGAGCTCTGTGGCAGCACCATGTCACCGGCTCGCATTGGACGAGCTACGCCGCCGACGTGGCATCATCCGCACTGTCGGGAGACAAGGCTGGATGCTATCTTTTTGGGGAGCGCAAAGCCCCACGACGTGTGCCAGGAAATCCCCGTGGAGTGGGACCTGGGACAGCATCACAATAACCCTGGTCGTGGAAGTGGAGAGTGCGAAGAAAACATACATACATACCAGATAGAGGATCAATCGATCACGGGTGGTTGGAGTGTTTCGAAAATTCTGGAGGTCTAATTGCCATGTTGGAAGGATGAAAAAGGACAAGGCTGCGGAAGACAAAAGCTACAAAATTAGTACAAACAGAAGTAAGAAAATACGGGCTACGGTTCAGGAAGTTACGGCTTTCACCGGAATCCGGTAAGTACTTGGAGTATTTGCAGGAATCGACGGTGGTGATATCAAGTCAGTATATTGGCCGAATCGGGAAAGTATTTACCAGAAAACCAACCCCCGACCCTATGTCGGACCGGAGAACAAACTGCATCGCAGAACGATACCTAACTGATCAATTGTCTATTAATGTGACCCTTGCCTACCGAATACAAGACATGGTTCCTAAATACCGCGTCTGCGTACATACATGCGTGCATCCATATATATCCAGTAAGTTCACCGGCGTTTTCTACCGACTACTACATGTCTCCACAGACACATATGTCTGTATACATTAACATAAGTTCTGCAATAGTAGACACCAACAGTGACCTTTCGGTTCTATGGTAGAATATGTACACATGATAGAGGTGAATTGAGAATTGTGTATAGCCACAAAGTTGGGCTCTTGACAATATATCTTTAAGATGTGCGTACATATAAGTATTGAGTGGAGTGAACAGAAGCTAAGCATTGTGGTAGACGATCTGACCACACCGGTAAAGTCCGTCGCACTGTCCCATTTCAAGGCCCGAAACAGGGCGGCCCCGGATAGGGCAGGTTGAGCGGAATATTGATGTATGGATGTACATACATACATATGTTGAACCTGGAGAGTCCGGTGCATATTTGGGGCGCGGAGAGTACATGTGAGGTACATAGATCCAGGGAGTGATTTGTAAGGCGAGGCGAGACCAGATGTGAAGCTCGTTACAGCTGGGTAGATCCCTCCGACTGACGGCGCCACGACACGACCTAGGAACCGGATGAATACGGTTCCCAAACGATGAGTGGATCTCGTATCAATATGCAAATATTCACAACACCAAATGCATTCGATACAGTCTGACGAAGTGTATTCTGACATAGATCAATACATGTATTTATCTAAAGAACGGGGTGACTTGATTGTCATCCGTTACGAATATCACGCTCAGTGGTCTGGTGGTCAATTTAGACATGTATGTCAATGACGTCCTCTCTTCCCCCATAGATCAAAACCGAACAATCACCCCAGAGTTATCCATGCTAGGAACATATCCCGAGTTGGCCAAAAATGATGTCAAGAGTGCTAGTTTTACTGAATTTGGCTATAAATGTTGACCCCAAGGTTACATTCAACGCTATGTTTGACTGATATGGAGTTCCGAAGAGGACAGTACGCCTGTCCGGTTGACTGGATCAGTCAGCCCGGAAACATTGGCAAATATGTCATGCAATCTGTCTATGACGTTGCTCCCAATATACAATGTTGTAGAATTAGACTGATTTGGTAGTCTTTTCGTGGCAGCTATATCTCCTCCGTGTCCTCAGTAACAAATGTCTACACACAACTCAAAAACGAAGGCGCTCGAGGCGTCTCAGTAGTGAGGACTGTGCTATTGGATCCTGTTGCTGCATCTGTGAAATTACATGGAGGAATCGAGTAACAGCGGGTTGCAGTTAGCTGCAGGCAAGTCGCTGTTTTTGGGGCCCGGGAAGGACGAGCGAGGGTGTGTGAGTAGAAAGTTTCCATGGGAAGAAAAAAGGAAGCGAAAGAGAGAGAATTTAGAGTAACCAGGCTTGCCATGAAAACCAAGACAAAACGAGAAGAGAGGAGTCAAGTCAGGGTTCTAACATAGTGTGGCCTGTACAGCAGGGTCCAGGACTGAAGCACTGGAGGTTAGCAAGGGTCATAGAGTTTTCCAGAAGGAAAATTAGAGCATGCCCCCAGTCGATGAAAAGAATATGAAAAGAAGGCAGTGGGTAAAAAGGCCCAAAGAGAACGAGGTTCTGACCGCAAGGCCAGCAGGGCGACAACCGGAAGGCTGACAAACATGAACAAACACACACTCTCGTGCAGTTTGGATCGGACTATAGATTCCCAACATACCATGGAAACAACAACGACAACAACAACTAAACTTGTTCAACAATGAAGAAAGGCCGATCCCGTTGCCAACCTGGCCTGAGTCTTTGCTGCTGCATGATCCCTATTCAGTATACACCCGCGGCCCCCCAATTTCAACGGAAGGGAGGGGCGTCGTTGGGTTGGAAGTGGACACAATGAGAGAAGGAACACGAGAGAAAGTCCAGGTGGTACCTTTGGGTAGCGTTCCGGTTTTCCAATGTGGAGTAAAATGAGCGAGAAACAGAGAATGTGTGTGAGCATACATTGGTAGAGAGGTTCGTTGACCTGATGGCGACGGGAAGAACCGTGTCGGCGACGGTAGAAGGAGCTTCTGCTATGACGGTAGCCAACCTTTTTCTCGGGCTAGAATGACAAGTAGCGGGGCAAAGACGGCCGAGAGAGGGGTGGATTAGTAGTAGAAAACTAAGCTGGTACATATCTTATTCCAAGTTGGGATAACAAGTGCATAAAACCAGGGCCACTGTGGTAATCAGATGCTACCTGTAGAGGATTGTTTTTATGGAATAGAAAGATGGGCCCTTATTGATGGATCTTTTGGGATTGTTCATCACGTATCGAGGTATATGTGTTATGGATGCATATGATGATACAATGGATACAATGGATGCTAATGGATCGATCTACGGTAGTATTAATTTGAGTACGCACGGTGCTTGACTTTGCAGCGTTTGTTTTGGTTTTAGTCACAGTGTTGTGCACTGTTTTCGACACCACAATTGCGTATGCTAGCCATTGTTTAGTTGTAGATCTAGTCTCCCATTGTTCAGTTGTTTAAGCCCCAAATTAAGCTCCTACCCAATTCATGATGTCACTCAAATATTGTGGATGCACACGTAGATAAGTATATATTCATGGAACATACTGCCTTTTTACACATATAACGTCGCTCCCATGAATGGCTCATATAATACCAGTCTATTAACCATTTGTCCACATGTGACCATTTTGTGCTGTGCCTTTGATGGCCCTTTGAGCTGCATCATCCTCCTTCCTATGACACCATGTAAATGACGTCGTAACTTGTCTACACCGCACTCGCGTATCTCTCCGCTGCCTCCCGCCCGTCATCCATTTTCTCGGAGAAAGCTGTGCTGAGATTTTGCAACTCTACCTGTATGTACACACATGTCTATGCAAACAGCTAACTGGTTGGATTCTTAACTTGGCATTAGTTGGCCGCGGATGATGTCTCCCGGGTGCCTCCCGTCCCTGTGGTTGGCTCTAGCTGATCTAGCGGCCTCTGCCTTGCGTATAACCCAATGCGTCCCACTTTGGCCAAGTGCACTCAAAACAGGCGCTTTTTGTTACATTGATGCTGGAGATCTGACAGTCCCTGCTCTTCCTACCGACGACAAGCTGGCAGAAAGCCCGCTACTATGACGCTATCACCCGCTCCTAATGGGCCAGATGGACTGGTGGGATTCACTTGATCAGATGCATGAGGCCCGGTTACGGCTCATCTGTATGAACGAGGGAAGGAGGGGGGAATAAGATTCCTACTGTGCCGCTCTACTGCCGTTTTTAGCGACAATGGCGGTCACTCCAAATCTAGATACCTTATGACGTTTCTTTCATGCATCTAAAGGAGCTAGGAATTTTGCTTGCTTTTTTTTTCTTCATAGTCTTCCTTCTAGTTTGTTCCCTGTGTATTCCAATTCGATCCACCGTTTTACTATGATTTAGCGAGCCCGATTGTCCCGTCGCCCCTCCCGAAATTTCCCAACCAATCTTCAATCCTTTGCGCTTGTCAAGAAGCAAGTGTGCACGTCGCAAAGCAAGGACTTTACTTGGAGTTGTGCAGGTGTTGTTTATGCATCGTTGGTTTATGTACACGTGGATGATTGGCCGGTTTTCGGTCAACATTCTGGGGGATTGTGTTCACCGACCTTGTTAGCTCCGGTAGCCCTAAAATCAGAAGTACGGCCGTGGGAGGGGATGTACGGCCTTGTAGGGATCTCATTATATAAGGCGTGAGGGCGAGCGCCCATTGTTTCCAGCCTAACGCATACGTCCGTACATGATATATGTACCTAGAGTCCCATGAACCCTTGATCACTTGCACAACTGCATACAAATTGTATGCACCGGTGTATAAACTTGCAGTATACAGTGCCATGCTGCGAGAAGACGAACTATTGCCACATTGTATGTACATTTGTAAATTTCTCCAACGTAACATGCTCAATATCTGTGGGGAATGAGGGGTAACAATCGGACGGGTACAGTTTGTGGAGGTATGTACGTTGTGTCTCACAGCCAGCTGAAGTTGCATGATTCCGGAGCTGGGAAACAAGGCCTGTACTACAGAGCCAGCCCCGCTCCCGATTAGGACAGATAAAGTCTCGAGGCATTTGTCTTGTCTTCCCCTTTTGTCGCTGACACGCCCTAATCCAATTCTCTTTGGGCGATCAAAGTCCGCGGAAGCCAGCTGTCCCGGGCGGCTGTCCACTAGCCTACATACCAAAAAGAATCCCCACGGGCCACATCGACCAGCCGTCTGGAAGATCACCATTCTGGTGGGTCCTGGGAGGGGTTGATTTTCTCGGCAATGACGGTGCTCCGTGCAGTAGCAATGCGGCGTTAATTGACGTCCATAAATTGGACGGCTTCAACCCCACTGTCACTTTGTTGGATAAAGTCCCGGTACGTAGTATTGCTTGTCTTCTGTCTATGTACAGGGCTTCCTCGGTGAAAGGACACCGAGACAACCTGATGAAAGAAAATAGGGTCCGAGTGGTGAGGGAACAGTCAAGGCAGAAAGGGTCCTCACCGTTTTTGTGGTATCTACAGTGACGTATGTGCGAAGGTGTACGGATAAGTACCACGGACGTGGCATGGGCTTCGTCGTTTTTGGGGGTTGGGGCGTATGCCTTGTTGAGTAAAAAATCGGCTTAAAGTGGGGGTCAGAACGAAAGTCGGTGACGAATTGTCCTCACAAAAAGTAAAGGCCAAACATGTGGGTTATGTTCGGTGACTATCGGTGAAACCTATAATCCGAATTCCACCAAAATGCATATCTCCGACATTAGACTGGTTTTGTATGGGCCATTTTGTGGCTCCCCAACTGTGCCTCATGTAAAGATAGATATTTACCCGATTCTCTTGCCTCTTAACTTTAATTGTATCGTGTAAAAATGCCATATAGTTAGTTACCAGAGTGTCGGCAGAGCCGGATTCCGACATCTGCAAAGCAGGGACGAATTAGCCGCAGTTGCAGATAGTCTTCTCAACAAACTCTCGGCCTCGCCTGACATTGGTCTATCAGCACTGATACTTCAATGCACCCATATATGCGACTTTATAAATCCCTCCGCGTGAACAAGTTAAGAGACTTTTCGTCCCATGGTGCATTCCAGCCTTCTTTGATACAAGGTTTCATATGCTTTTGGAGACGAAACACAGTATTACAACGGCTTTTTAGAAAGCCAAGAAACGAACAGGTAGTTCTAGAATGACATGGACACATGTTTGTTGGCTCTGACATGGGCCGATATAGACATATTATTACGCATTCACAAGCCCGAGCTTGGGTCCTGTGGACGTAAACCGGTGCCGTGATCGTATATGCGACGACGTAGCGTTTTTGGTTTAAGCGTGGCGGGCAATAAGCTATATCTACCGGTGAACAAACGCATATAATCCGTGACTATGTGCGGGGATACTCGGTTGGAAAAGCCTTTATTGGAGCGCATACAGTCATTGCAGACAGCTTTGACATTATGGGTTGCTTAAGCTTTCATAGGGCAAACAATGATTTTTGTTCGGGTTGGGGTTATAGTGGCTAACAGGCTTCCTAATAGAGAAACTTATCCATTGTTGGAATTCAGACGACGACTGTGAAAGAGTTTGTGGAAAAGCACAACCTTTGTGTGCTCCGTGCTATTCCCAGCCTTCTGTGAAGATATTTTAACAAACTACAGGTTTTGTACATACAAACTTGGTCTAATCTTTTGAAAGGGTGTCATGAGTAGTTAGTCATTACCAGCACAAAACGGGACAGATAGTCAAGTGGATCATTCATAGAACCTTGCTCATATTTACAGGTTCCTAAAGCACTCAAAGCTCACCGCATTTCAGCAAGATCAAGCAACATGTGGCTCCTTCTATATATCATCCCACGATACCAAGAGCGTATAGTACTGAACTAAAGCAATAATAAACCACCCGGTGAATATCCGCTAGATTACTAGTGTCTTTCTGTACATATGTATACTGTCTGGACACAGACGACGGAGTGTCACCAAGTCAAGTTTTACGGCCCCGAAGTTGTTCGGCCGGATAAAGTGAAACGTCATTCGACAAGGGATAGCCCATGGGTGATCAGATTAGACCGGATTTGAACGGGTGCTTATATGCACGTACATGTGTGTATGTATGTGGATATCTTGAGTTATCAAGTCGACGCATCCAAGTAATGAAGTTAAGCACAGGGCGAGTGTCTTGCTAGTGTGAAGATTTATCTACAAAACCTGATTTGTATGCTCAGTGATACCACGCAATCAATTTATAGCCTCAAAGTAGATTTTCCAAGTACTAAAACCCTAGCATTAACAAGATAGAAAATCACGTGGTTGTATTGAGACAGTGTAAGATGCCCCCACGAACTACATCTCCATCTTTTATATATTTTTCCAAGCGAGTCCTTGCTTTAGTTTTAGTAGTGACTAGATAAACCCAGCCAGGTATTTGAGTCTTTTGAACCAACCCGGAGAGACCCAGCAAACTCTCCCGAGCCAGTGGTCTTGGTACGTACTTTGGGATTACGTACAGGGGTTGACCCGGACGATGTACCGAGACCGAGAGTTTATAGACACCACATAACGATGCAGTTTGCTGCGTCGACTTTTTGAATCTACCGACTCTCCCTTGATGAGTTTACCGAGTCACTAAGTGTCCCGTGCTGAAACCCGCGAAGAAAAGCTTTTCTTGAAAATCAGGGGATGATGTTGAAATAGACTTGATATCGCCAATGCTGTAGTGGCGCGGTGTGGCGGGGCTGCTATCTACGTACATACATTTGCCGGTGTACATACACATGTAGATTGTATGTGTAGAGCAAACAAAAACGCTCGCAGGGTGGGTGAAATAGCTCAAGAACAAGCATTTCCACATATGCGCATGTCCACATGCAAACCATCAGCAACTAAAAGTTGCCCAAAGAAGCAATCAGTATTCACCTCACGCCAGCCTCAAGTGGGCTGGTACTGCATGTTTGTCGACCCTACCGCAGTGCACGATTTCCAACGGGGATGACTCCTCCAAGGTAACAGAGACATGTTTATCTGATCATATCCATAGACACATGCATAGAAAGGAGAGGAAAAAAACTCTGCCAAGAGAGATGAGAGAGAAAAGAAGTTCTATAAAAGTCAAAACGGTCATGATGCCGCAAGAGACCAACCCGATTACGGCCTTTGGGGGATATCGTGTGGGGTTGGGATGTCCGTACATGGGCCGTAGGCTATTCTAGGGAGATTCGGAACAAGGCGGTCCCATGTTTAGACACCTTACCGCTCGGGAGTGACGGGACTGGCAGGCAAAAGTCTATGTGAACCCCCACACTTTTTTTTCGTTTTTTAAGGGAAACTACAGGCGCCGATGCCGTACATATGTGCGAGACCCCAACTACAAGGGTTGACACGGGTTGAACCCTGTATGTTTCTTACAGTCTTACAGTGTACAGAGAAACTAAGCAAATCTCACACCTCAGTTAGGTTAATCTTGGAACCGCTTCTGATTAAAGCTTCGCTTGTCATGTCATCACATTGTCTACGTCATGTCTACGACATGTGTTATTCCCAACAATGCACGTGATAGTCACTTGTTGGATAACCCCCTGCGTCTGATTGATGTAAGTATTTACGACAAGAGTGGATTTTGATCGACGCTACAATGACCAACCACAAAAATGAACTTTGATGAATGATCTCACTTTTCACAAAGGACATGTCCCACTGAGACGCAGGCAATATCATCCTTGGATGCAAGAGAATCCTTTTTTTCTTATCCAGTTTGAACAGAAGTTCCTGTAGTGACAAATTACACGAACCTGATGTCATCACTATATTTTATACCGGTTGCATTGATTATCAATTAACGCCTCGACCGGTTATGCGTTTCTGGTTCAACAAGTAGGATCGTTTTCGGCTTCGTGATCCAGACGCCATTATCGGATCTTCAGCTTACACTTGTTCCAATATCCCACCAATGAAATCGTTGAAACGCTCATATACTCTTAGTCCCTGTCTTATGACGACATTTGCTCGACCAAACATCATCATTACCGTTGCCCTGTACATCTTGGTTTCCAGGGTTTGCTGTCCCATTCTCTCACCGCTTCGCATTTATCAACCAGTCACATGGGAACCCTCGGCTTGGAGGCTACTACCCTCAATCCTGACAAAACAAGGTGGGGTGTGGAGGCTATAAAGACGACAGATGACGGGAACACTATCTATGTATGTACAATGTATGTAAATATGTACATAGGGTAAAACTTTCCGGGGAATCATGTCCCGCGCCACATGCAAGTAACCTAGAAGGCTAAGGCCTTATCTTTTATTTCCTCTTGTTCCTATATGTACACATGTATCAAAAATACTCAGGAGAGTTTTTGATTCGCCTCCTCCCCCTTAAGCTACGACTTTGTCGCCACCGAGGCCGCGGCTCCTATGAACCAGGGAGGTCTTGTCCCACGGGATCTGAAAGACGTCATTTCTATACCCGAGCTGTAAATTGTTCCGCCAATCATATGGAATCGGCCAAGTATGAAACCACAATAATTTGCGATGTACCATATACTACCCAAGTCCGGTCCGCCCTTGGTGACGATCGGTGTGTGTGTGTGTGTGTGTGTGTGTGTGGATGACACAAGGAGTGGGGTAGGATGCAAAGTTTGGTCGTCCCAGACAGGTGGGTGGATTTATGATTTTGGATTTCTGTACTTTGTTCCATGTGGATAAATAAACCAATCACGGTAGTTGCTATGCCAAGACTCGGACTTCAATTTCATCATTGACTCGATTAGCTAATGTGAATGTGGTACGATGCAGTTACCAAGATTATGATATATACATAGACTACCTGTGATAGTAACTTTTGTCAATCACAATACAAAATCGTACCATTACATCACATCCCCTTTTTGTCCTTGAGGATTAACACGGAAATAAAAAGAAAACCCGCATCATGGAAAAAGTAAAGAACAACCCAAAATACCATAAAAAATGAATTCTCCTCTATCCGAGCCCCAGCCCTGCGTCAAACACCCCAAGGCTACAACCGAACTAACTAACTTTTTCACACATGTTTTTCTCTCTTTTTTTTCCTACTTTTGGCTCTTTTTGTGACCCCCACGCTAACAAGTAACCTGGCAGTCCGGGATGTCGTAACTGTACCTGGTCAGATGACGGGGTTCTTCCTCTTAGGGTGGGGGTGTGAACATGCTTTGGCTTATGGAGGGTTACTACCAGGACATCGAACAGCGGTGAACCCAGGTTTTTATGTGTGTATAGTGGAAGAATGAACTGTGGAAGTCCTAGAAAGAGGGGCGTGTATCTACAACGATACGGGTTTGCCTTTTATCAATTGTGAATAACAAAACTAGGGCCAACAAGTCGTCAATGAGAAATTGTGGAAAGAGGATTTGTTCCATGAGGCGGTCAGAAGGGGATTGCCGATGAGCCCTGGAAAGAGGGATTTTTATCATACATGGTACACAGAGAAAACAATCAAACCTCAAGCATGAATATACTCGACGCCAGCTCTCGGTGTAGTAAAAGTCAGAGACAACCTGTCTTCACTAGAGAACCCATCCACAAGCGGGGCCAAAAAAACCCCAAAATTCCAAATTTCTCATCTCCATAGTTCAAAAAAACATCCAAACCCCTCCAGAAAAAAAAGGAACGTGGCTGGTTCCTGAAATTTATTCTCCATATCCAGCCCTTTTTCTCCCCCCCAATCATAAAAAAAACCAGACGTGTCGTTGACTATAGGGTTAGGGTCACTGCATTGGTGTAACATTGGCGAATGGATGATTTATGGACGACCGGCAGCTGTCAAATCATCATAGGATTTGCATAACGGGCTCTTGGAAAAAAAAGAAAAAAAAATAAATGACGAGGATCCATCGAGGCTATTATGGGGAATGCATTCCCTCTATGCGACTACGTAAAAATCCGCACGGTAATCGAATACGGTTCTTTGGTGTTTGCGTGTCCATGCGCTTTTCGCAAAAATGTGTCATTCGGACAGGAAGAAGGTGGGAGTTGAAAGAGGCACTACTGGTTTTTGACGGTTGTTTTTTTGCTTTCTTGGAAACGGTGGGAAGCGGGGAATGTAGCTACCTACATGATACATATACAGGTTGCATTTGTTAGGCCTCCTGTAATAATGAGATACTCCGATTATACCAGGTCAATAGCCGATTGTCACTCTATCATCGATATTGAGGATTCGGCCGTCGACTTGTACTTTGTCGGATTGTAACTTGGTCTACTTTGGGAATAAACATGTGACAACCTAGATAAGAATGTCCTATGATATGTCCTTCCTTGTTTCGGAGTGAAGATGTAGTAACAAGTATACATATATACGTATGTATGTAGGCATCTCCGCATTCCATATCCCCCACAGCCCAAAAAGGATATGAGCCATGAAATCTATCAATGTCAACGTTTTTTCCTTCAGTCTAGTGAATTTCCCAATACAGTTAAACCCCGGTTATTACTCTAACGGCCGTTGGAACCTCATATCCCAAAGAGTGTCGAGTTAAGCGAGAGTCTTGGTAATATCGGCCGTGTCCCCGGCGAAGTGAGCCGTAACGTAGTGTGCATAGAGAGTGATCTGCTGACGGGATTAGGTGGAGACGTCCTCCTGTGGGATTCTACCTCGGTATCGCGTGGTGCGGCCAGAGGAACCGACGCCCATCATCACAACAGAAACTTGTCCTTCCCCGCCTCCATTCATCCTCTTAAACATCAAATTTTCGGGCCTCAATTTCCATTTTCCATGTCAATCAGCCGCAAGCGGTACTCTGCTTACATGTCAGCACGGCAGGCTATGTGTGTTTCTGCGCCGGTAAACACCTCGACATTGCCCGGCCAATGTTGTCCGTTTTGATCCCCTCCCCCCCAAGGGGTCGCATGACGCATGTTTGATCACTTCCGATACACTACTTTCCGTCTAACCTAGAAACAACAATATGTATCACCACTCATGTTCCTCTTGATTCAGCCACCCGACTTCACTGGATATAGACAAACTTGCTGAACCTTGCTGCTGAACGACCGTCAAGTCCAGCCAGCCACCACGAGAAAGCCATCCATCCACCCCCCCCCACATTACATACATACTCACATCTGTCTCTGAAAGGCGTCTTTTGATCCCACTAATGCAAGTCCGTCACGGGATATTGCCGTTCCAATGCGGAAACGCCCAGCAACGGCAAAAAAACAGAATAAGGCGAGCGACAAAAAGGCATCTTAAGGAGTTTCCTCAAAGGTCGTTTGTGGAGTGACGCGACTCTCCCAAAAATGCAACATGGTATGGTGGCATCGAGAGATGTACCCCCACGGTGACATTATTAAGTATACATGGGCTCTCGCCAAGCCATGAAAACCGACTATATGGGTTGCAACCTCACCGCTTCTGGTGGCCACAGCTCCAAATCTAGCTATAGCCATTCGGCCATCGAACCCGCAATCCCGGCTACCACAATAGACCGCTCTTTTTCTCCAGTCCCAATATACAATTCCAGGAGTCGTACGTACATGTGGTGTCGACCAAAAAGTACGTACAAAGCCACGGGCCGATAATCTGGGCCCAGCCAGCCAGCTAGTACTTGGTGTTGCCCTCAACCCCACGCCGTCCTCACCAGTATGCATAGCTCCGTCCACCGCCAGTCTTACGGGCTGACAATTTCAATGTATGTATGTACGCCTTGTTTTTCCAAGTTTCGTTCTTGTTAAAAATGATGCCTGCAGCCGATACTTGTGGCACAGCACAGGGCGGAGAAGCTCGGGCTGAATAAATCCACATTGCCCGCCTCTTTGGGTGGGAACATGCAGTGAACCTCCTCACCCCACAGTCAGCAAGCTGGAGCTGAGTCGATCTGGTGCAAGATCAGAAGTGGGGGCGTTGGAGAGGGCAGATGGCAAACGCCACCAACGGTCCATGAATGAGACAAGGACCCGACGACATGGGGATGGGGTCATTATGTGGCGTCTTCGTGTTTTTCGTTTCTGTCAGATGCGAGCGAGAGAAGAGAGCGAGGCGGGTAGGAGGACGGGATCTGTGACCTAGGCATGTCATCCAAGACCAATCTGTCGGCGGCGCTAAACATGGCGTCGGGTCGCTGCATTGGAAAATAGTAGGATACGGGAAGCACAGGCACGGGTGTGCCCATCAGATTTTCCGTTATCCCCGGTCTGATACAGGAGTCCAAGATAACCACTTACATACATGTGAGTAAGTACCGCCCGCCCTACTCCAAATTTCTCCGTCGTCAGCTTAGCCTAGCCCATGGCTCGGCCAACAGTTCGCTGATGCGTGTTTGACATGTCGTGGATCATGAAGGGATCTACCGGTCAATACCGGGGCTGGAACAAAGGGGAGGGGGGATGACCGGCACAGTTCGTGGTGCACCGAAGTCGGCCATGTCGTGTAAGGGTGTATCAGGCATGTCACGAGATCAGCAACACACCGAAGTTTATGAAGAATCCGGCAAAAAGCTAGACGGCCTCGTTCGGGGGGGACATGTATGGTCAAGATAGAGGGGATATACAGGGCAGCAGCATGTCAATTGCGAAACATCGATCTGGGGGTCCCCCATAAGAATCTGCAAAGGACAAATGGATTCAAGTGGCGGTAGGTGGCACTCGATAGCTCACAAATTGAGTGCGTTGATCGATTATGTATACACGCAGGTCCCTTCTATCTTTACACCGCTCCCCACACATATTGTTGACACCGGGAATCTAAACAATTTTCCGAGATATGACACTGTCACTGCTTTAGTACCGTGTGTGCTAGAAGTGGAAAGTACATGCGTATATTGTTACCCCCATTAATTCAAGGCTACAGTATATATATATATAACGACCGTGTTTAATACAATGCGGTATCAGAACCGAAGAACCAACAACCGGACTTATCGGCCGGTCTCTGACCCCGTGCCCACCCCCGCAATCAATAGTCCTCCCGTGTCTATCTTGACTGAAAGCGTATACATACAGTGGTTTTCCCACAGGAAATGAAATGCACAGGCCAATACAACGAGACATTCAGCCATCGGCGTTGTACCTGCCAATGCAACGGACTTTGAACAGGTTACGTCGACCCAGGGCGGTAGCCAGTACAAAGCAGCCACCCCCCTCAATGTACACGCCACAAAGACCGCCCCATCAACCGTCCCTGTACGCTTGAACGTATTTGAATTCTCGGTGGGTAAATGCCTAAGCCCGGGTGAATCGGTGAGCACCACTCCGGCAGTATTCCTCGCAGGTTCAAAGCCAAAAGCCAAAGCCATCACCAAGATGGTCCAAAATGGGCCCATTTGTCAATGTCGTCATCGGTCACTTAGTAGAGAAATCATGCGATTTCCAGAGTTGAGGCGACCCCGCCACCTGCACTGTCAGGGCTCCACACAGACACTAACACTCTATCTTGACCACATTCATCGGCCCTCTAATACCACATAAACGAATTAGAAGGCCACTGTGGGCCCCTGAGCCGTGCAGACTGTTCCATTACATATACCTACCGACTGCCCTTTAAGTGGCATGTCGTCACTGAACCTGCAGATGGCATGTTGCCATTTTCTGTGGGGATTCTTCACATTGGCTATGGCTCGGGATATGCGGACATATGTGGATACTGAACAATGCGGACAATGGAACGTTATCCGCAGTATCTCCTGATTTTGCCGGGTCACGAGGTTAGTAAAAGAGTGCGGAATCCACTGACCTCATCTATACATGTAACCGATATGAACATATTCACATATTAAGTCATTCTGACTAAATTGAGATACAATAAAAAAACAAAGATTGCCATAAGTTGCCTAACTATGTGCCGTGTAAAATGTGCGCCGAAAAAAAATGAATCCAAGAAAACCCAAAACATTAGTCATACCTCCATTACTTAGGACATACTTGATGTGCCCTCGTCACTTCTTCCGTCTCCATCATCGTCTGTCGGAAGATTTGGCTCCGTAAATTGACCCCATGGCAACTTCTCACCCCATTCGATCAGCCGGTCTGCATCCAATTTGACATCCTCAGATGTCTTCTGCCGCATCCATGGCACAACCTCCCCGAACGTCAAACTGTCTATCATCTCAGCTGCCTCATCTTCTATATCAGATCCCATGTAGTCGTCCTCCGAAATAGTGGGATCAAACGTGTCGGTGTCATGTGGAGGAGTGGGAACATCATTTTCGGACGGCGAGGGTGGTGCCGACGTGCCCGTAGTGCTTGCATCGGCAGTACCTCTGAAAGCTCGATGCGGGTTAGTGGGTGACTGATGTGTCATAATAGTAGCATCTCCAGTAATGACGCCAGAATATTTGTTGTCCCAGAGGTGTTTTCCACCGGGATTCTCTGTATTGATAGGAGTCGATGCTTCGCCTGACCCAGCTCTTTCGCTTTGGCGTTCAGCGAACCTGTCAGCAAAGTCACGATACATGTCATCGCAGTATTGAAACGTTCTGACCCAAACTCCACCAACAGCCATGAATTCCGCCATCCGCATCAGGGCTCCAAAGACAATAGCTGTGGCGCCACTGCGCGAGGCCGGGGGCCGATCTTCAAGAGTAGATTCAGACAAGTGGGCCATATGATCATTGACGTCCATGTGCGGAAAATGCCACGCATACAACCCAACAAATGACGACGTCCAAACGCCGAAAAGCGTGATAGGTGATGTTGGAAGTCGGTCGCCAGCCCATTCAACCAATGAAGCAATGTCCCGAGCAGCCCGGAAAAGAGTGTCGGCACTATTGACCCAATATCCCTCCGGAGCGTTGTTGAGTAGCGGCGGATCCAACGGCCCAACTGGCTTTGGGCATCGAAGAGCCACAAACGGCACATACTCACGATGCAACATGATATTGCACAGTGAAATAATCATGTGTACTGATATATAGAGAGTACGTCCATCCCGATCATAACGCCTGAAGTTGCTCTCTGATAGAGTAAAAGCATCTGGCAAGCAGTTAATAAACTTCTGCAGTGCAATGTTGAGTTTTTGAAACTTCGACTCTCCCCAAGGAGGATTAGTGTCATCCCGTGCTCGCCCACCATCCGCACTATACTTTGCAATCTCACCCCAAATCTCGATAAGACGGACAAAATAACTGGTATCGTTGTCAAAATCAACAGGGTCCGGATTTCCCACAGCTGACTTGCGAGCCCATACGAGTGCGTTGACCTCACCACGATCCATAGATCGGTCCATGATAGGTAGCTGCAGTGATATTGTAGTGACTGGCATCAACCAGGAGATATCTTCGCCAAGGTTGATAAAGCGGTCGAGGATAAAGCAGCTGTACATTGTCCTGCGACGGATTTCAGATCTTATGTTGTTTTCCGTACTAGCAGGAGATGTAGTCAGTTGCTGCCCTTGTAGAACCGAAACACTCGCACGAGGTCCTCGCCGATTAGCCTCAATATCGTTCTCCTCCATGCCAAGCTTCATACTACGTGCAAGATTGATAGCAGCAGTAATATACACCGAGGCAGCTTTGCTATCCTTTCCGCGCATCCATTCGTGTACACCAAGAATCAAAAGAGCCTGTACTCGTTCAACACCATGTCTGGTGAATGCCCCAGGCATAGGGCCTAAGGCAGTATTCAGGATTTTGGCATAGTAGCCAGAGGCAGCATCTGCCAAATTGTTGGAGACCTTGTGGCTCCGCGACTTGGGGTTGGCTAAGAGGTACGAAATATATTTGCTGAGGTCAACGTGGAAGCGAGCAGTCAAAGTCAGCACGCCCAAAAGAGGTATATTCTCAAGGTGCGTTAGATCAATCGACCCCGAAAGCTTCCGATGGACATTTTCCCGTAGAGTCGGAATGTGAATAAAAAGAAGTTCAGAAGAAAAGTGCAGTTTATAGAGATCAAAGACTTTTTCCCAGAGCTCCAAAGTCAAAAACTCAAATGACAATGCCTCCCTAGCCATATCATGGCTTTGTGCTGTGTTCGGATTGAGAAACTCACCATACCGCTTGATGCGCTTCTTGTCCCGCTCACCTCCTTCTCGTTCAGAACGCGGAGCCGGGATGGAGTCCAGACGTTTTCCAATTCCAGCTGAAGGATTATTATCAGGATATTGACACCTCCGACTAGCCTTGATGCAGGTATCACAAGCGCTACTAGGACCCTGGTTCTCGCATTTGATTTTGGATTTCCGGCAACTCAAGCAAGCAATACTAGATCTCATCGGTGCCTTCGTAGCCTTGGACACCCTTTTGATAGGCGGTCCCATCGACCCCGGTGGACCTGTGATAACCACGCCTGATGCCCCTGGAATATAATTCTGCGATGTGAAAGATGACGATGTTGGTGTGGCAGGAACCTTCGGAGCCGAACCAGATAATTGCCGACTTGGTAATGAAGCATTAGATTGAGAATTTTGAGGGGAATGTCCAAAGGCTGTAGCTATGGAGCTATCTGTTAGAGACACAGAAGGTGCATATGCGGTGACAGTTTGAACAGAGGAGGCGGAGGATGATGGGCCGTTTGGTGGCGAATCAAGCGGTTTGTGAGGTAGTGCTCGCGCATAAATCCCGGTAGGTTCGACAATGGAGCCGTCAAAGTGCCGCTTTTGGGATGGTTGGCCATGTGAAGAACTGACAGGCGGTTGCGAATAAAACGAATATAAACTTCCTTGAGAGCCGTCGTAGCTGGTGGACGCGGACACTGGGGCCCGCATAAATTCAGAATGTGGTGGCGCATTGCCGAGGGTGTCACCAGACAATGATAGGTTATCAGGTGCAGGATCAATGGCCATGTGAGTAGGTGGGTCGGACAATAGCTGTGAGATGCGCATACCGCCGGTCCGGTGAGGGGCCGAATGCGCGGGGCTACGATCCATGACGAGCGGGCGGGATGTGGTCGGTGCTTATGCTTTATAGTTCCAGGGATGAGGGGAGTAGATGCTGTCAAAGCTAGAAATTGACAAGACAGTTTGACGGTTGGACTAAACGAACGAACGGATTTCGATTCAAATGATGTGAATAAAGAACAGGGGTGATCTAGGCAGCCAAAACAGGTTAGAATCAGCAATAGATAAGCTAAACAAACAGAAATAGTGGTGATCACTACCAAGTTAAGAAGAAAATCTAGCAGCAATTTGTATTTGTGGTGATAGTCGAAGAGGATGACTGGAAATAAAAGACGATTCAAACGGCCTGGACAGGGGGTTTTGGAGACAAAAAAAGCACGAGAAAGAATGTGTGTGCGAGAGAAGAAACAGAAAGGAATAGATATACATAAGGACAGACTGAGTGTTCCGATAACTGTAGAAGGTTCGGCTTCAACGGTCAGGTTTGGAGAGTTGCTTGGGTGGTTGGGCAGTTCGGGTACAGCAGCCAAAAAGACACAGTGAAGTGCATATAACCTTTGAAGCTCCGGGGAGTGTGGGGGAAGAAATGTGGAGTGAACGAAAGCCCGAGGATGAAAATCACAGCCACTTGAACAGGACTGGACAGCCGAAAAAGGTGGCGTCGACAAGTCAGCAGCATAGATGGCAGGCACGCCGTCGGATTGTCGGGCAAGGAAGGAAAGGAAGAAGAGGAAGGAGAGAGAGAGAAGGAAAAGGGAAGGAAAGGGCAAAAAAAAGGGAAAGAGCAAGGAGAAGATCCGGAAAGTGTACAAGTGGGATGTAGAGGGGGGAAATTCCAATATTTGAACTTTTTTCGGTGTTTGACCAAGGGCCGGATCGTAGCCAGTCCGACAGACAACAGACAGACGAACAAAACAGCAGGTGAGGTGGCAAGCTATGCGGCCCAGGCACTTGCCCATGACAAGCAAAAATGCAACCAGCAGAAGTAGTCAATCCCGAACAATAGCGGCTTCAGCCATCGGGCAGAAAGAAGGATAAAGCTCATTCGGCTATAGAGCTGGTATGTCTGTGTCACCCAATTATGTTCCTTTTTTTCGGCCGCTCTTTTTTGTCCCGATATTCCAGGTGGAAGGAACCGTACATTATACAGGCAATTCGTGGCAAGTGTTGGTCCGAGCTGATGGTATGCAAACCATACATGGTTACTTCCCGGTTTGTAAAATGGGAAAAGCGGGGAGTCAAAAGGGAGCATGGGAGGTTTGAAGGTTCGGCCGGGGAAACGAGAAGACGCGAGTGAAGATTTGGGGGCTGAGGCCCGGGCCGAGTAGGTGACCACTAAAGACAAGTTCTAGTACATGCGACAGGGGCTTCTTTGTGGCGTCACAAAAACGGTGCTGTTTGTTGGCTGGCGTTATCAGAACAACTAACGGGTCTGCTGACTTTGTGGCTGCGTTTGGTTGGGCATACATGTGTACATGGCTGTTGGGTGGGGGTCGACACTGTGGTTCGCCCAAAGCAATGCCCGGCGACTCAATGTACGCTATGGGGCAGGAATTGCCGGTAACTGGGCCGTGATACGGCAGCCAGATGCGATGGCACATCAAAGACGCTGACGATGTATGCGTGTATTGTACTTGGGACAAGAAGAGCCACTTGTAGATACAGTGGCCGTCCCGCGGATCGACACGAGGCACAGGACGATATTGTTCCGTTCGGTCTAGAGCTGGAGATAGAAGATGTGGTGCAACCAAGGCTAGGTCCAGCTGGCCCTGTGATGCACTGAAGGGAGCCAAAATGGAGGGGGAAACAAAAGGACCAGACAAGCACACTTGAGCCAGACATTAGCACTGCTGGAGTCTTCTGTAGAGTTACAGTTGTTTCTTGTGCTAGTGTGGTCGTCTCAGTGTAATGGACTATACGACCCTGACTACGACCACTTTGTCTGTGCAGAGTTTCCTTGGCCCGGAATGGATAGATGTCTCGACTAACAAGGCCGGTGCTTATACAGAAAGGGACAGTTATGGGAAGATTGTGAGCAAACAACTTACTATAAGAAATGGTAGTTCCTGAGAAAGGATTACAAACAGTTGACCAGTGGCAGGTACAAGAGTAAAGATGTGAATCTTGATATGAATCTTGATAGGGTCGACAGACCCAGTAAGCTCGGGGAGTTTGGTATGACGACGAGTAACCTGGTGTACAAAAGGTCTCGGAAGCAGACAGCAAAATAACGTGTACAAGACAAACAAAAGACCATGTGTTGTTGGCTGGAGCTCGAGTCTTTGCTGCAATGAATCTGGCAGGGTGACTTATTCTAGTTTGCTTCTGGAAGTGATAACGACACTTCTTCAAGAATGTTTGAAGGGAATAAAGAAGAGAAAACGATAGATGAAGGAAGAGTACTGTGAAAAACGAGGGATTGTGCGTTAATCAACGGGAGTGTGCGTGTGATAAATAGTGATAATGGCGGACGGTAGTAAAAACAAAACAAGATGGTGAGAAAATAACGGAGCCAATACAACAGAAAAGGAATAAATAAAAGAAACTACAAAACAAGTGAAATGTCGCCCCCTTTGATAGTAAAGTGATGCATCAGTTTGCGAGGATTTGAAGGATATGTATGAGATCTATATCCGTTTCGGCAGGAGGAACGAACACTCAACGCAACGCACGTAAATGCTACACAAGCGCACAGAAACACCTTCCAACACCAGGAAAGGACTAGACTAAGCAATAAAGCAGGATGCGGGTTAAATGCGGAAAGGGTTTGCGGAGAAAAGCAATATCAAAGAAATGGAGAAAAGAAATCGGGACAGACAGACGGATTTCAAAAGTGCTCGTGCGAACAGTTGCTGTTAATAAAGGAAGAATAGATGGAACGGATGTCGGTGTGCAGATCCAGGACAACGGAGTGGGCCAAGGTCGACATATAAATATGTAGCGGCTCACCGAATAAGGCGCCACTGGTTCACGGCGAAGGCTGAGTACAGTGTATAGGTTGCAGCGCAGTTGCAGCAAAGCAGAACAAGTGGGTGCAGTTCCCCGTCCACCCCCCCTTACCTGTTCTGTTTATTCGGTTTACATGGACAACGACTTGCTTGTGTCTCTTAGACGGACAACGCACACCTGGCTTTCCGCATGGTGGCAAAATAGAACTGGCAACCAGCAGAAAGAGCAGCAAGCACCCTATACAATTATTCTATTCAACAATTAGCTGACCGGGTTACAAAGGTAGCCCAAAGCAAGCCCGGGCTGTTGCGAACCACAGATCTGTTTGTGTACCGAAGACGCCTGGCCACTGAGGCGTTTTTGGCCAATTGGCGTGGGTAGAGACTCTCTGGAATGGGCTGCTGGACAAGACAGCCATTACGGTCTTAGGCCATGGGGCTAAAAAAGCTGGTGATTTCGAGAGAGCTGACGCTTAGTGTGGGTGAGAACCTCAGACACGGCGGGTTTGGTGGTGGTGGTTAGACTGTGTGTGTCTCTTGTGGGTGGTTTCCTGTGTGCATCTGTACGCAACTCACGGGGCTAAACGAAAGGAGCCGGTCCGTAAATTCCGACAACAAGCAGGGTGTGAGGATGAAATTTGACAAGATAACAATAGACTGGGGAGAGGCGGACCTGTTGCTTTGGTCTGTGTGTACACCAAAAGTGCAACCACATACATACATACATAGGTAATTTTGTCAAAGGGGATCACCAGAGAAATAATGGGTGTATAACCTTTTGGAAGGAGATATTTCCGTTCGGCTGTTAAAGATGGTAGAGCGGAGACCTTTCCCCCCTAGAAGTTTGTTTCCCTTGGATTATTAGATAAACACACGTCTGAGAGTGATATAAGGTACACAACCATATTTGGTAAACGTGGTGACCGCGAACCAAAGTAACTTGCATAGAGGCTACTCCGTATAGAGTATGTTAGAGGAAATACAGGTTCGACCGTGTCCCGCCTCTCTTGATCCGTAATAAACAACACCATAGTACGGGTGAACGAATATCCCGAAAGGTGAGTATGGTAGTTCAAGTTCGAGGCTTCAGTAGGATCAAGTCAGACGATATCTACAAGCATATACATATGTATGTACAACAATGTAGCTACATACATATACGTAAATGCGTTGTTTTCTACGAATGTCGGATATGATATACATATGTACGCACGTAATCATATCAAGACTAGGTTTAATCGTCGATCTTTTAAATAAAACCATAGTCCATATTGTTAACAATAACCTCACTTAGGTATCATAGAACGACTCATGGTTCATGAGACAAATGATCATCCACTTAGCTATCCCTTTCCCTCTCTCGTCTTTCAACCAACTTTCTATGTCTCCGCGATTTCTAAACCCCGGCTACCCAGGAACTTACCGGTAACCCTACAGGCCAGTCCAGCCAGACCTGGCGTTGCTCTCGGAGCTTGTCCAATTTCGGCCACATCACGGCACAGGGTGTCTAGCATCGCATGTGCAGGGCACGCAAACGAACAAATCAGAGGTCGTCCCGGCCTCGGGCAAATAGCAGGGGCCGATTCACAGCAAGCAAAAAGAAAACAAAAGGTTTTGATATGCACACCGACAACAGGGTAACGAATCCACTAGTTTTTTTTCTTTCCTAGAATCCAAAACCAGACTGTCAAAACACACCCGATGCCTTTAACCATGTATTTCCGAAAAAGGTGATTTTTGGATTACCAGTTAGTGGGGATCCCTTGGTCCAGGGTTATCGCAGCCGTTTACCAAAATAAGCCCATCAGTTGAAACGGCCGGCTACTAACAATGGCCGGTGCGTCTTTTACTCCACGTCCTTTTTTCCCAATTAAGCAAGCAAAAACCTCGACTCTGTCTGTCAATACATGCAGCCTTCGGGCACAGAATCGAATGCACGAAATCAAAGCGCCCGTGCATCCAATCTCTATACTGTCTCTGCAACAGTGCCATATCCAACAATACAACGTTGGCTGCTTTCTTCTGGGCGTTTCTGTACGGTCTTTGAGGAAATCTTGTTCCCTTGCTATTCTTGATCACGGCCAACCGTCTCACTGTGGCTGGTCGTGGCGCTTTCATTGCTCTGTTGCTCTTTCGTTCTCTCTTCTGCGGAAACCTGCGCCACGCCACAACACAAAGGTCGCCCTAAACCGGGTTAGCAATACAGCATATGTCGTAACATAGTATTGCCGCCTTTGAATTACGGCAAACCAACCCCCACTGTCTGCACCTGAATCTGCACACGAAAAGATGGAAAAGATGTCAGCGTTAGCTTTTTGGTGTAACTATAAGGCTTAGTTAGTCCGCTCATAACCACCGCTAATCGATCTACCCGAGTAGCTTAGCTTCTAACAAACCCTGCTGATGGCAAAATCATCACGGACCTGGTGGTCGAGCCAAACCAAACCATCTCTATGTCGTTTCCCTCGGCCCGTTGTTTGGATCACGGGGACACAAAGAAAACAGAACACAAGCACTGACTGTTTTATTGCATAACCGAAAAAAAGGTAGCTACCAGCCATCCATCTGCTCCCATGATATCGGTATCATCATCTTCATCTTCATCATGTGTACATTCTTCAAGTGCGTATTCCGAAGCAAAGCCACGGCGCTTTCTCGCAACCCACCGCCAGAACTACGCCCGAATCCTTCTGATAACTCATCTGCTGGCTGCAACGACAAACACGGGCCGCTGAAATGCGCTGCATGTTGATCAAGATTGGCAAGCAAGCCATCGACCAACGATCCTCTTGTGTTGACTGGTCAAGTCAAAGGTCGTCCTATATCACACACTCCCTTAGTCCGCAACACGCAAGAACCCGCTAATGCTGGCATCGATCCACCCCCAAACTCCTTCTACCGCCACCAAGACAAAGTACTCCGCATTGAATAAGTGACTCTGTGTATAGCTCCAAACTAAAACCTTTGCAGAACCTGGTTGTCCCTTAGTAGTTGGCCGGTGGTGCTACCTATAGTATAACTGCTGTCCCAGGCCGTCACACTGACAATATGTCAGTACATGCATATTCCTTGGTGCACGAGGCAGTCATGCACCACACAGATCCAGAAATCCACCAGCAGGGTGACCAATGTTGCACACATATCGACCGCCAGGTGCAGGAGGATTCGCTTGCTAGTTGTGTTATTCATGACTATCGGTCCAATCTTGTGCCGTACAGAGATACTCAACCAAGTTGCACACACGTGTATATCATGTACATACATACGCATATATGTCCACATATATTCATACATAGACACAGATGTGTCTATCAAAGTCGGAGATCATATCCAATCCAATCGTTCAATGCGAGGCTTAACGCCTTTTCGAGGGACATGCCTCCAAACCAAGAGCTTGACGCCCGTGTCATTCTAAAAGGCCCCCAATTCTTACAAGTTGGACAAAAGCCAATGACAGCCAACATACAGAACCCCCACTTTGAGGGTTCCGCATCAAACTTCCTGTCCCGGTGTATGCATATCGGGTTAACATGAGTGTCTTTCCGTCGTGCAAGCTGTAGATGCATCAATAAACGCCGGTCAACCTCAGGCTCATCTGTGTATGTACATACACATGTCGATGTTGAACTATTGGTAAGCTGTAAAACGAGATTTCGTACAATATCAGTCGGACAAATCTGACATGCGGTACATGGGCTCTCGAGGATGGCTTGATCCGGTATTGTGATTTGATGCACAATCCTGCACATTGTATTTACTGCATCTTGTCCGATGCTACCAACCCAATCTCTATCTTTGTTTACCACCATTAGCATCACCTGAACCATATCAGAAGTTGCTTAATATGCCTTCATCCGTCTTAGGCCCTTTTTATCGAGGTCGCATGGTTCAGTACCGCTAGATGGACTGAGACTTAAATCTGGTTCCTGACCCGTATCGAGTATCGGCTCGTGGTTAACGTTCGCCGAAACTTGACCGAGAGTCAGCAGACAATGTGTTATGACTTTTTGTATGCATTCTCATTCATTGTATGCACATGGTCTTTCTTCCTAACACCAGATTCGGGTGGAACGATGGGGCCTACTTCCGGGCGGTTATGTGGTGGGTACACATATTGCTTAGACATGCAGCTGGCTTTGTTGCGAGAACACAAGGCAAAACACCGCCCATAGCACCGGGACCACTATATGGTGAACAACCTAACCATCAAATCCAAAGCATTTATTTTTTTTTCTTCCGTTTTTGTTCTTCTCGCTTACTTAGCCTTGGTGTTTGCAACTGTTGGTCAGTGTCATCTCTGTACCGCTGTCTGTGCATTTGATCTCGATCTAAGACGACAGTTGCTCTGTCTCTATCTATAGAGATATACGTGCATAGAATCTACAATGTACAGATCTATCGGTATATCTATCTATGTATGTCTATATTTGGTCCTACGTAGTGGTTTAGTCAACAAGATGCACATGCACATGGCCGAGTCTGATGCCGCCCGTCTAGGGTAACGGCAGCAGCGGGTCTTTCTTTACCAACACCAGGCTCATTCAAGTCAGTTCGTTATTCGCCACAAATCCTAAGTTGCACGTGCGTTGGGTTTGAAGATTGCGGATTCTACTTGACTAACGATATCTAGCATCCGACCAAACCCATACACCGTGTCGGATAGTCTAAGATTCCGGGCTTAACCGATCTGTCTTTTTTATTTCTCCGGCTTTGTTAAGCGGTGAGCCAACCACTTTGACATTATTACAACATTCATTGTCTTGATGTCCAATATGGCTCCAGCCTTCTTCCTTGTCCGCGGTGGCTATTTGCATATGCACATGTGTCTATACATTGTACATGCCTGCTTACCGTGATTGCCACATTCTTGACTGACACAAAAAGCCACAACACGGCTGGATTAGCCACAAAGCCACAGACACATGGGGTTGCCCGCGCATTAATTCTGGTTCGGTGGTCCCCCGCTCTTGGGCTGCCGCATTGTCGTTAACGCCGCCAAACATACACGGTGTGCCGCCGGATCTCATGATTTTCTTCTCTCCTATATTCTCGCTGACATCCATCACAAGTTACACGCCCCTCCTATAAGTGGTACTTGTCTCAGGTGTAGTCCGGCCTCGATGTTGCGAGTCTTCCCCCCAAAAATGACGCCTCCCCCACGTCATATTTGCACCCTAGCTGTCGTAGACACCTTCTTTTTCTTATTACTTTATGGCAAGTGTAGACACATTGTAATTTGTCAAAGGAGCAGCCTATATGAATCACTTAGGGTAATACAACGGCTGAAGACCTGACATCCCGGACAAAAGAACATTTGCATATTCTAGGCGTCTCGGATGAAGGACGTTATATGCGGATATATTGCCGAGATAAATCAAGCTCGGGTATCTTTATAGTCGTCTACAAATTCCCATGACCCACGGCTACTGTTTATCTAAGCCAAATGCAAGCCACATTATATCACATGGTGCATGTTTCTTGGATTTCGGGGCCGTTCTTGCGCCATTCATGTGTGTACATAAGTACACATGTACCATCCACGGACATAGACGGGTCTTGTGGATCGTGCTTCCACGACTAGTTAGGTTGTGAATGTTGTACATAGCATATGCCGAGGCAGCCATTTGCGGCAAGCCAGTCTATTGTTACCCCTTCCATGTCTCTTCATTCTTCAAAGTGGCGAGATGGGTCAGTTTTGGTCGACAGATGCGAGATTGTGGCGCTGTAGTTGTGGGTTCCCAGATACAAATGGTGCCCTGGGTGTCATGTTCGGCAACATATGTGTACCTATGAAGTTGCATGCATAGATACTTCCGCCGGACGCCCATACCCACCAGCCCGCCAAGATGAAACGAGGCGGGATATGTTGAGCAACAGTCGGGCATAGCATTCGGGGAGAAAAGCGGGCATATAACTAACTACGACTGACCATGCTAGTGACGGATGGAGGGGGGGTTAATGACGTCTATAAAACGTCGCACTCGATCGGGTGCAGGTCAAGCTGGGGCAGATTGGTCTTATGGAGGGCGGCACAGGGGAGGGTGAGCCGATCATATGGAGATATTGTGGGGATTATCAAGGAGGACAACTCATACATTTCAGCCGAACATGTATAGATTGAGGCGTGTAGCAATAGGGTTAGGGTAACACAAGGCGAGGTCTCAATACAGGTGACGACAGCTGGAGAAAACAAGCAGTAACAAAGATGGTATCTTGTCGAGTTGATGTAAAGAATCTAGTTGTACACATGTATGAATCTGCATACGCAGCATTGTTGACCGATTGACTTGTTCGTTTGTGAATGTTGTATTTGAACCATGGTCCTTATTGAACATCCCAGGGTGTGCATATGCACGACAACAACAGTAGCTGCGAGGTGTGGGACCGAGAGTCGTTGAATATTGGTATCTCCTTTAGGCCATGTGGTAGATGTTTGGAGGCCTCCAACAGATGTAAACAATTTGCGGTGATGGTGATATCGGAATATGAAGTTACATTTTACCATAGAAGAAGATGCGCATTAGGGAGAAATCACAGTCAGACCCATAGGGAAAATCAACTGAGGTAGTAGTTAGTATGCAAGCTGTTGCATCGCTGCGCCCCAGGGAGGTATCATTGGCGCTAGTAGCCCAGTTTAGATGTTGACCTAGAAAGTGACATGTATAATGAATTTGACGAAGAGAATGTGTGGCTGGTACATACATACATACGACTGTACATATGTAACTCCATTGAAAATAGAGTGGCTTTTAAACCAAAAATGTACAATTTGATTTCTCAATCCATGGAGCTATTCTTGGCAGGTGGGGAACCGTCGGACTGGCGCCTACGAGGGAAGGAGGGGAAGCAAATTAGCCGCTGGGCTGAGCTTTTCACATGTTCACGAGGGACAAGAAGAACGGAGCTGGAAAGAGGGAGTAGAGCGGCACTGTCATGGGATTTGAGGTCCCGCATTATCTAGCAACATGATGGGTTGATTTCAGCTTTCACTAGCGTTTAACTTGGAAACAAATCCATCGTTTTCCCGCTTGATTTACATGTTGACAAGGCCTCGGGGGCTAGTCCACTGGTTCTTGACAATCTATTCCTTATGATGGATCTAACTAGGCGTTAAAAAAACAAGCGACAAAGACGACATCATGTAGGTTAGTTATCTACCGTCTCTACCATAAGCCGCCAAGTTGGGCAGTTTCTGGTAGCTTGAAAATCTATTTATGTACATACATACGTACATAGGTACAATTCATATGAGAAATGAGGGGTAACGGAAGGCACGAGGCGAATTCTCATCGACCAAGGTACATAAAATAGTAAAATCCCATCATGACTATCCGCCATGTTATATGAATGACAGTAGTGCAAATCCATCTCTACTTTTAGACTCTTCCCTTTCTAGCTTAAACATCAACGAACAATAGTTTAATTCTCGATCCACCTCGTTCGGGATTTACCTTTAAATCCCCTCACGTCAGTTTTCGGCCAGTTTACTTTTTTCTAGCCCATATATCACCCTGACTGAAGGAATAAAGTGATACATAGATAGATACCCAGCCCCTCTTCTGTTTTGTCCGACCTACACACTTATCTCCTAGTTCTTTTTCTTGTTTATCACCAGCCACAGTTCTATCACCAGGAGAAAGCCGCAGACAATTCCTCTTTTGCTCACGCATATCTACATCCACATTACCTGCAGTATCATCCGTCAACCTACCTGGATCCGTGTCTGTGCAAAGTGCGTCCGACAAGCCGAGCCTCGTTCCGAAACTGCACTCACGATCTGATTCTTCCTAGCCGACTCTTTCTAGCCGAATAACCCCGCCCGTTTGTCAGCTAGGAGCCGTCCTTTGCATCGTCACCTGCAGCTTTCGCTTCTATTGCTTACCTGTGCAGTGGTCGAGGATCCAGTCCGAGAACGACGTACAAACATAGGATACCTAATTGCTATCTTTCATACAGCTCTTCATCATGGCTGCCAGCCACAATGTACGTGATCATCCTGAGCTACCCCCGTCGCTCTAGCTTTGTCAAACATCACCATTGAGTTTCAAGAATCAATCGTCGCATGCACTTGCTAACCCCAATTATCGATTCAGGACCCTAAATTGCTCTACGCAATTAACGGTGTAAAGGCACACCACATTGCGCATGGCGACGAACAGTCGCTGACTCCTGCCGGCCCACAGACTCTGTCATTGTTGATGGTCCCGACCGCATCGTCGATCGCTGACGCAACTGGCGCGAGTAACAGTGAACAGGATTTCTATTTACATCTCCACCTGCCACCAGAGCTCGACCTTCCGCTGCCTGCCACGACCCAAATATATCATCAACCACCAAGTAGCTACCTCATTCCACGATGGGATCTTGGACGGGACGCTGGGGCTTTCACACGGATTGAATTCCCCTTACCAGGGTCTAGGGCTGGTTTGCAAGAGGACACTGATACGTTTGAGACGATATTGGCGCAATGCACGGCGTTCCTGGAGAGAGCCCCACCGCCAGTCAAGGCTTCAACTAAACACGGCTCAAAATCAGCAAGTTCTAAAGCAAAGGAAGCATACGGCAGCAGAAGCGACATGTCAGCCAACGGCAAAGAACGCGAAGCTTTCGGAGGAACCTCCGGTGGTAGCAGAGGAAGCAGCAGCCGAAGCCACAATGAGCCATTACCACCATACAACCCTTCACAGTATGCGCCAGGTCAGGCATATGCGCCAGGTAGCGTTAGCCAAGGGCACGCTGGTCGTATTGTGTTGGTGGATGAGGAGGACGGCAGTGTGATTGGCGAGTTGAGCGAAGGCTACCAGATGGACGAGCATCTCATCAAGCAGGGCTCCAAAGGTATGTTGAACTAACAGCGATGCGTTAGTGTAGTACATGGCTAACACATGGCGCAACAGAGCCTGTTGAGGTTTCTTTCCCGTCAAACCAGACTAGCAAGATTAGTGTTACGCCTGTGACGGATGAATACAGGGAATTGGACATGCACCCGTCATACCAAAAGTCTGCCTTGGTTGGTGGTGCGCGCAAAGCTTCGCGGTTGATTGTCACCACTTCGGATCTCATCACCCGTACCATCCAGAGCCAAGCGGACAACTTTGTAAAGACAACTACGCCTACAAGCCAGCCTGTAAAGTTCAATGCTACGACCCACGAAAACATCCGGAAGATAAACACGCTTTCATCCAAGGCAGCACAGGTTTCTTCAACCACGGTCGGGCACATTGGAAAGGTGGCGCATAATTTCGGCGCCAGTATTGGCAGGAAGAAGGATGGCTCAGGACGCGGTTATGATGCCCAAGGAAACGTTATCGAGTCGTACAAACCGGGCCTACTGAACAAGTCCTTGATGGCGTTCAACACGATGGTAGACGGTATTGACTATGCGGCCAAAAACATCTTGGTTGGTACTTCGGACAGCGTGACCAATGTAGTGGACCATAAATGGGGAGCGGAGGCGGGAAACATGTCGCGCAACTTTGGCAGTGGCGTCAAGAATGTTGCATTGGTGTACATTGATGTGACTGGAGTCTCACGGAGAGCCATTCTCAAGAGTGTTGCCAAGGGTATGGTGGTAGGCAAGGTGTCTAACGGCGGTACAGTCATGGTTGGCGGTGAAGACAGTAATGCCATCTACACCGCCCCGGCGGGACCATCCAAGACTCGGACTGGTTCCGGTGTAGCTTCGCCTAGTGTTACGGGAAGTACTAACACTTGGCCAAACGAGAAGTCGGGCAATCCTTATAGATGAGGTTGTTCAATCCGGTATATAGTTAACCCAAATTGATACTAAGGGTTAGTACAAGCCACTAGCTTAGTCATCTACGTTCATTCCTTCGTGAGTTATGTTACATACTGTGATGTCACACACTTGAAGCTCTGATGAATGTCAACAAATCAACAGGGGTCAATTATCGTCTTCTAGCCATTGAAAAAGATCCACTTGGACTATAAGCCATCATCGTCGTTTATGTACTATTCTTGTTTTAAACAAACTCATCGCATTTCTGCTTTTGCCCCCACGGCGTTACATTCAGCCTCGTGCAGATTGTCCTTTAAGTCACATGTGTCGACTTGAGATTTGCGGCAGTATTATTTTGTGGATTCGCGACTATCGTAACTCCAAGCCTCAAAAACCTACATCGAATACTAGGTGACGCAGCGTGTACCTTCAAGCCCTCTGTCCAATCTAGCGTCAAGGCATTCATTCATGTATAGTTAACTAGATCGCATCCAATCGAAATAACCCTTGAACATCTCCTGGACCCACGGTCGCCAGAACATGTTGCACGAGATTCTGCTTTCATTGGCCGGTAACCCGTCGCCACTTTTGACTGCGCCGGTTGAAGATGGGTCTAACCCGGGAGGCTCCGGTATCACGACGCCCGAACGACAGTTGATTGCTAATTGCGCACAACTGAGTGATCTCAATACTAAACTCCAGAGCTATTCCAGCCAGATTCGCTCATCACATCCTTCTATGATATGTCGTGCTGCAGCCACGGCTATCGAGACAGAACATCTTCGGGTATTCCAAAGGCGTATTCTTGAGGTTGAAGAAGGGATTTTATCGGAGGACTCGTCACTTGTAGGCGCATACAAGGCTGTGCCATTGACGGCTGTTGTTGGAGAGTTCACTGAATGGGGGAGACGACTACAATGGCTTTGGGAGATTGTACAGTTCATCCTTAGGGTCGATGAAGGAAAACCATGCGCCGGTGCTCGTTTGATTGACCGCTTACGAAAGGAGATGCAAACAGGCTATGAGGATATCGAAGCTGCTGCTGTTGGTCTAGTGCGGGCTGCTGAGATGGCGTGGTTGAAACAGGCAGCGGCGTGGATTCTCTATGGACGTACACCTGGCTCCGGAGTAACTGACTTTTTCATTCAAAAGTCCGAGTCAAACGTAAGTTTACACATGCATCTCGATCAGACATTCACTAACACGTCAGCAGGAGTATGCGTTGGCACCCGATCTATTGCCAGGTTTTGTTACCCCCGCGGCTGCCTCTTCCATGCTGTTTGTTGGCCGAGCACTGAATCACCCTAAAGTGCGTATCGCCATTGAGTCAGGCCCAGCAGGCCGTGAGCTATTGTCAAGTCAGCTTAGGGAACTGTCAAAACTCACACACCCTATCGACTCTGAGCACTTTAGTCGGACCATCAGCCTTGTTAGGCTGGCACTTTCTAAGAAGACGCTTAAGAAGTTACTCCCATTGGATGAAGTGTGCTCCACCCTTACGCTCTTCCGAGAATTCTTTCTCCTCGGCCGTGGCGAGTTTGCCATGACGCTTACGCACGAATCGGACGAGAAGATCAGGAGTCGATGGAGGCGACAGGATAACATGGCGTACGAAAAGAGAGATGCCATGGGCAACGTGGTGATAAAACAGGGCGAAGTGGCTAGGGTGATGGCCAGAGTTTGGGCGACGTTGGGCTCGATCCAAGGTCTCCATGCCGATGAAGATGAGGGATTGGAGCAAGCGCGCGATTTGCTACGTCTACAGCTTACCAAGAGTAAGGACCAAACGCCACTAAAGTTGGCAGCTAGGGCCTCATCCAAGTCAATCAATACGACGATTGCAGACACGCCCTTCCGGAACCTTCTATTCTCTGTTCCGACTGTTTTGAGCATCCCTGATATACCGTCGCCGCTGGATATGTTTCTTTCACAATCGGATGTGCAAATATACTCGGCTATCAACTCATATCTACTCTCTATTAAGCGAGCACATATCCGTCTGACTGATTTATGGAAAGTCACGGCTCTTCGTCGTCACCATCCTGCACCTCCCGGCCCACCTCGAGGTAGCACTGGATTTGGCCGGAATATGGTGGTTCTTTTACGTCAGAGACAACAGGCCCGGTCGTTGGTAATGCGCAGTACTTGGGCCACGTGCAGTGCAGCCGTTTTCTTCTTGTCCGAGACTGAGGCGTATCTACAATCAGAAGTGGTTGCAGGGCTTTGGGAAAACTTTCATGATTGGTTGTTGTCATCTGACAGGGACCACGAAGCCGACTGCACAGACGATGATGGTGCGGAAGGAGAAGAGGTAGATCAGGATTCGGGTGATGTGGTGCAGGGCGACGAAGATGATGTATCGATGGCCGAGGTACAAGGGAACGAGCAAGATGATCCATGGCTAGAAGGTCAGCCAACACACCACACTCGGACGCATGGTGCCCAATCTAGCAGAGGAAGAGGCACTACGATTGGCATCAGCAGGGTACAGAGTCGGGTTCAGAGCAGAGCCCAAAGCCGTGCACCTAGTCGGGCAGCGTCAGGATCACGACCCGCGTCACGACCCGCATCACGACGTAGCAATCGCGCAAATCGCTACAATGTTAAGACGGCTCCAACTACATTAGACCCGCAGTCTATTTCGGTTGCGCACCGGGTGTATCTACGTGCGTTGGCTAAATCATTGTTCCTGACGCAGCCATCCTTTACAGATGCGCTCTACAATCTTCTCGTAAATGTGGACCAGCTGGTAGCGCTAATCCATAGTCTGCAGGCGACATGGGCGGCCATGGATTTGGAGGAAGACTCCGGTGTGGTCGATGCTTTTGTGGATCTCGGGAAGGAGGAAGGCGAAACGCGGGGATCATTACGGGCGGTAGAAGAAACTGTTCGGCGGTCGATGCAGGAAGTTGTTGCTGCACTACGGGCTCTTGAAGCTGATTCGTCGTTTATGGCGGATATTGAGAATGACGGCATGGCTGGAGCTATGATGGACAGTGAGAGTGGAGTCGTTGAAGAATCCGAGTATATGCCGGGACGGGTGGGAGGAATTAGTCATTTGCTTATGAAGATGGACTTTGGTTCATGGTTCGTAGCAGAAGGCGACATCCAAGATGACGGCGATGATTCAATGGTACTCTAAAATGCAACACAACTCGCACGATAGAAATAGGCACTAGGTTGGGCTGTGATTCAGTTGTGGAGTGTTTTCAGGCTGTTCCTGGAGCTGACCTCCCCGGTCAGATTTCCATAGATTGGTGGATAAAGCAAGATAGATATCAAAGTTACAATTGTATTTTGTCGTTGATTATGCCACATGCATGTCCTTAATGCACTAGTGCAAAGAAAGTTAGCGAACAAAGACAATGCGCGACGAACACGTAGCACCACATTAGAAAGACGCCGG
>JMSH01000122.1:0-60181 GCA_000712465.1 Huntiella moniliformis | reverse complement strand
AATCTCCATCCCGGCTCTGGTTCCGATCATCTACGATGTACCACGAGTATTGAGGATTTCCCTGATGCCGCCAGAAAATATACATGTCTGTCGTATGTCTGGGGCAGTCCAAAGGGTACTATACCCATGCACTTGGACGATGGCATCATTCTCATCACAGAGAATCTCATGGCTAGTCTGTGGCATATACGCTCCAAGTCCAAGACTATCCGTATATGGATTGATGCACTGTGCATAAACCAGGGCGACCAAGAAGAAAAGCAACATCAAGTGAGAATGATGGGGAGCTTTTATGAACATGCCGATGGTATGATTTCTTGGCTGGGGTCAGCTCAGTCAGAGACCATTTCTGTCTCACAGGATATAAACCGCCTTTTTCAAGCCTCGCTAGACTGGTACGATGATAGAGACACCCGACGACATTTACTCGAGGCCTACATCAGTGTCAACTGGGTAAACCTTCGGCCTATTTTTGATGCTACATACTGGACACGCATGTGGATCATTCAGGAAGTTGCCGCACGTGAGAGATACCAAGATCTCGTTTTGCTGTATTTCGATGAGTTAGACCAATCCCGCTACCCTCACGCAAAAAGAAAAAGACAGTGGCCCGACATGAACTGCCACAGACCAGACTACCTACTATATGGAAAATGTAAAATTTCTCTTTGGTCCATCTTTATTATTAGCACCGCACTTGTCTGGTCTAAATCAGACTCTATCTTTATTGAGGAAAGATACAAACTGCCAAGCATCAACTTCAATACGGATCTTTTTTTGCTAGGGAATAACACCTTCAACAGAACCACGGATCCATCGTCGTATAGGTTAATAGACCGACTGATAGCTTATGTAAGGTACCCTCAAAGATTTGCCAATGCATATCGTGCATCCACCGTGGGCTTTCGGGTAACACAAAATCGCGACCGTCTTTTTACTCTTGCTGGACTCTACAGTGATTTTAATATCGAAGTGGATTACCGAAAACCCGGCACTGAGATTGTGTTGGACATTGCTGAGAAGATTTTTGAATCTCTTAAAGAGGAATCGCAGTCATCCTTTCTCCCGTGGGAAAACCATCAGTTTCGGCCATCATTGCAAGGGAAATTATCCAAAGCTGATGTATTGGTGTCTTGGGTCCCATATGGTATGACTGTGCTCCATCCACTGAAGACATACTCTTCCGTCTTTATAAGGCGCCAGTTGCATGAATTCATCGGACCAAGAACAGACACATGCGAAAATATGAAGTTTGTCCGTGGTTCCAATCGGGGGAGATTGTCTACTTTATGCATGTACCGAAAAAAGATTGTCAAATCGTTTGAAGTGGGACAAGATCAAGAGCTTAGAGAGGCCATGGCAGCCCGTTTTGGGGGAAGTCAACTTGATGAAGAAGGACAAAAGAGACTACTCAAGTGGTTAGGCTATCCGGACCCTCGGCCAATCGTGAAACAGACTTTAAGGAAATACTTGGGCATTCAAGGATTCAAAAGTGTCGAGGATGCTGAGGAATTGGTTGAATATTTTAGCTGGATGTCAGTTAGTGGTCATAATTTTGGGGTCTTATCAGATGGTAACCTTTTTGTTGGTTGTGAGTATAGTCGAATTGGCGATGAAGTGGTTCTCGTGGAGGGGATTCACAACGGTTTTATAGTGCGCGAGAAGAACGAAAGCGGTGATGTTATGTTTGTTGAATTAGCAAATTTAGTAGGAATCCATCATTCACAAGTTATTACTGATTGGAGGGAGGAGATGGTTATGGTGTAGAATGTACACATACAACAGACAAAGTTAGCATGACGAGAGAATATATATCCTTGGAAACGTTTGGTTTGTCTGTGTTGGAATAGAAATTGATCTCCTAGTTCACCTTGTAGATAGCTGTTTGTTTACGGTGTAACAGGTTTGAACCAACCCCAGGTTTGCATGTAACTCGTAGATGCCATTTTCCGCGCCCACAAAAAGAGTATCACCATCACTGTTCCAAACTAAACCAGAAGTGTTGTTCCGGTTAGGAGCCATGCCCCGGGATGACTGGCGACGTTTAATGACATCACGAATGTGATTGACAAACAGTCTACGGGAGGCATCGGGGTCGTCCTGCGAACCCTCTAAAATAATAGCTATTCATTCGTTGTTCGATTTCGTCTTTTCTAGTTTCATGTCGTCGGTAGTGGAGTCTGGTAACCCTAAGTTACAAGGGCACGTGAACTCACGACAATGGCATGCGACAGGGATTTGCATTTGGTTGCTGGGACAATTCATGTGGACTTTTCTTTTTTCTTAATTTTGCATTGATTGAGCTTAGCTCTAGTTGGTATCAGTGCATTTGAGCGAGCGAGCGAGGAGGATCTTGAAGTGTTTTAGACGTGATTACGACAAGTTCTTTTGATTCATTCACGTGTTTTTTTTTTCTTTTTTTGCGACGACGACGATAGCTACGACAAGATCGTGATCGACGACGATACTTTATAAAATGGCTCCCCTCATTCTTCATAACGTGCCTGAAGATGAACTCTTCACAGGCGAAGACGGTATTCAACGTCCCTGGGCCATGGTCCCATCACAGTAAGTGTATTGAAATTTCCAAATCATCAACACCCAAGCCCCTAACAAAATCTCTCAATAGTGCCGAAACCTCTCGAACCCGTCGCGCCGCCCCAGAAACCGGCTCCTTTGGAAAATCCAACCGCCGTAGCCGTAGCCGCACCGGCACACNCCCCGCCGTGAACGCGATAATCCCACAGTCGCCGTCGCCGATAAAATCTTTGGTGACTGGGTGTCGTCGCAGTCCTCAGCGCCCGTGACGCGTCGGCCATCGTCGCTCGCTAAGAGTTCGTCAGACGGGGAAGATGCGCCCGGGGTGGTCAGGAAGGTTCCTACGGAGATGATTCTTAGAGGGTATAGGAACGCGACGGCGCAGTATGCGGCTGTGGCGCATTTTGAGGAGTTGGCTGGCAGAATTTGTGAGGATTATCCGCGTGTGGCGCCGATGGAACAGAGACGGTATCGGTCGGAGTTGGTGGATCCGGCTTTTACGCAGAGACAGGCTTTGACGCCGTTGGAGAGAAGTAAGGTTAACATGGCGGCTGGTGGTGAACATTGGGTTAAGGTGACTTTTGAGAGCGCGGAGGCGGCGGAGACTGCCAGACAGGCTAGCCCACAGACCATTAACGGGTACATGGTATATGCGGAACTTTGGAGGGGAGTTGCGCCGGCGAAAGACGAGGCTTGTCAAGATCTTAGTGGGTTCTTTGGATCTGGGTTGGCGAGAAGTAAAAGTATGAGTGCCAAGGGTCCTAGTGGAGGACAATCTACGAACCCATTCATTCGGCGTACAAACTCAACTATCAACCCACCTACACTTTCCCGAAGCGCCACAACAAACGATCTAATCGATCTTGAGCCACCATCTCCGTCCTTCGAAGCTACAAACTCCCTTGAGTCTCTTAAACCATCAAACCCCAGCTACCTCAGCAAACGCCGTGGCTTCCCTACATCATCTACAACCGACATCCTAAGCACACAACCAGATGGTGCCGACGGTGTCTTCTGTCGACGTATCCCAACAGCCCGGCGTGCCAAGATCCTTCCTGCCGATGAAGCCCTTTTACCACAGCGGAGTATGGCGCAAAGAGTTGCGGCTGTTGTTCCTGTTTTGGGGTGGTTTGGTGGTAGTGTGGTTGGGAGTGCAGTGCCAAGAGGGGAAAGTGGTGAGTTTGATTGGGCACGGGCTAGTTTATATTGGAAGATTGTTTTCTTGTTGGACTTTTGGTTGAGATTGTTTGGGGGGGATGTCGCGGGTGGTGTTAAGGATGAGTAAGTTAGTCACAAGTTTTGAAGGGAAGGGAAGGAAAGGCGTTTTGGTTGGTTGGTTGGTTGGGAATTTTGTCATTTTGTTAATAGATTTATTACTACCTAAAATGGGCTATATGGTCGGTTCGGTCGTACTCATTCATTCATTCATCATCATGTGCCCAAATGGAATGGTTACTTCCCGCGAGAAGCTCGGTGGTCCGGATACTTCTGGGTCGGGAGGTTTCTGGAGCGGGAGTGGATGGGGTACTGACGGATTTGGGAGTGACGTGGAGTTCGATTTCTTCTGGAGGAGTGGAGATGGGGATTATTATTGTTGATTTTGGGGGTACGAAGGAGGTTGGAGGTGGGGAGGGTTCTTTGGGGGCTTGGGGGACTTGGGGGACTTCAGGGACTTCAGGAACTTGAGTGGATGTTTCGTCATCTTCGTCTTCCTCTTCTTCCTCTTCTTCGATGTCCTCTTCGATGTCATCCTCTTCTGTGATCTCTTCTACATCATCACCATGTGTTTCTTCAACTTCAACCTGTTCTTGAACCTCCTCCTCATCATCATCATCCTTACCTTCTTCAATCTCCTCCCCTAAAACTCCCACCATAACCAACCCTTTTCCATATCCAGGAACACTAACTTCAACACACTCCCCAAAAACATCTTCTCCCCGTCCAAGAACCCCATCCAACCCACCACCTTCCTCGCCTTTCCGTCCAAGTCTTTCAAAGATTCCAACTTCCGCTCGCACAACACTACAAGCAGCTTGGACAATCCCGCCCAAGGCCGTCCGACTCTCTTCAAGGACTCGTTCTCCGTGGTCGGCGTGAAGAGCTGTTAGTCCGTCAATCCGGGTGGTCAGTTCAACTAAGTGTGCTCGAATCTCAGTGTAATCTCTCTGTTTCCCTCTTCGTAGTCTTGCCCCGTCCTTTTCTAACTTGTGAATCTCCTTGGTGTGGGCTTTCACATCGGCTTGATAGCCAGCCCGCTCCTTATTCAACGCATCATTCCAACTATCCAATGACGTCAAAAGCGGCACTTCAAAACTCCGATAGATAGTCTCCGATAGAATCCCCTGATGATTCGCTATCAACTGATGATACCCCGCAACACTCAACAAAGTCGACGCCGTCTCCTCCTCGTCTCTCGGCGCCCCTGCCTCTTTCAACCTTGCGCAATCTTCCAAGGCTGCGCCAAAAGTAGATGCCGCAAGGGAAAGTGTAGATAAAGCCTGGCGATATACCTTTGCAGTAGTCAATAACGACTGATAAGCTTCTTGACTTTGCAAAAGATCCCCCGGAGTCAAATGGAAGGGCGTCTGTGGTGGAGGCGGCGGAAGAGGAAGAGCCATGGTTTGTGTTGACCGGAGAGATTGCGGACGGGCTATTGACGCATAGGAATATGTTGGTGATGGCGGTAGTGGCGTTGAAGTTGATTGTTGGGGCATTTTGATAGTGTGGTGTGGAATTAAAGAAGCCTAACAGACGATTTAGACGCGTAGTGCGATTAAGAAGGTTTGGAAATGTCAAGTATTATCGCGCAATGAGGGGAGAAGTGCAGGATTCTTTCTACCCAGCCAGTCAGTCAGTCAGGCCAAACCGCAGACTAATTAGGTACGGCTGGGGTTGCTGATTAGATTGGGTTAAATATGTAGTATAACATGACATGTGTGCCAAATCACGAGGTTTGATTTGAGGTTACGAGTTTGGGGTTTTACGGTCAGTTGTAGATTTTGATAATATATCATGGCTAAATATTTTGAATCTTTGCGATGGGTATTTCAAGCGCGAAAACGGAGTCTAGAATGAAGTTGACATGTTGTGGTAACCCTAACTATTGGGCACTTACAAGCATATTTGGGCATCAAATTTTGGGCATTTATATTTTGTTGGAACCAAGCAATACTCCGTGGATGCTACAATCCTACTAAAAGAACCTGCTTAAGAAACATGCCCCGTCGTGAAAACGGCATTCTCAAGTTCAAAGTCCTACCCTTTAACAAATGAAATCACCTGGATATCCTATTCAGGTGATACCCGATATAACACGTGCTGACAATTCCACTAGTCAGTCTCATTCAACAAATGAAAGTCCAAGTCGGAATCAACTCCGGTCTTAGTGATACATTACAACTACCCCAGAAAACCACACCCATTCCCATCTACCTGGGGCTACCCAGGAACACCAAAGTCCGTCTCAAAGAAAAGCCCCCGAATTGAAAACCCCCCATTCCCAAAAACGGACGAACCTCCCCCCGAGCCGTCCCAAAAACCCCACTCAAAAAAAACCGCCCTCTAAATATTCCACTACTTCGGTACATCTACCGAAATCCTACCCGGGGGTCAATTACCTCATTAGGATAATCCACCTATCTGGGACGGAATTCAAAATAATAATTTTGACAAATGGAGTAGTTTCCGACAGGACATGAAGCGGGTTTGTGCTTTCCCATATATAAAAAGTCATGTTTCACCTAAAGCTTGGGTCAAGAGTCTAGTATATATCTAACCAAAATTTGAACATCTTTGACTTTAGAAATTCTTCTTCTTCTTTAATATACTTTCTAACAAATCCCTCAAAATGGCCACCCTCGTCGCTAAGAATCCCTCCGCCGTACTTACGATTCGTCAATTATCACCTAACATCCATACTATATCTCTCCCATTTCTCCGATTCTCCCGGATTCCAATCGGTGGCCGTTGCACTATTGCCCGGTTAACAAACAACACACTTGCCGTATTCTCCCCCGTCAGCTTAACACCTCAAGTCCGTCAACTCGTCAACTCTCTTTCCGCCCCGGTTGCATTCCTCGTTGCCCCGGATATCGAACACCATTTATTCCTGACAGAATGGGCTACTGAGTTCCCTGAGGCGGAGTTGATCGGTCCTCACGGGCTAGAAGCCAAACGGGCGAAACAAGCACTCGTCCCTAGAGATGGTCCACAAATCACCGATATCAAATTCGCACATACATTCACCCCGGAAAATCATCGCAATATACAGATTTCGCCATCCTTTGACGATACATTCTCCACGGCATACCTCCCAACTCACAAGAACAGAGAAATTGCTTTATTCCACAAAGCCGACAAGACCCTCATCCAAGCCGATATTGTCTTTAATTTACCTGCCGAAGAACAATACTGTAAATGTCCCGAGGAGCTGGCAAAGAATAATGGTATCTTGACAAAGATATTCCTGGCTATCGCCCATATGGATCCAACGAGACCATTTTGGCCACGCTTCTTACAGTACTACGTCTTTGGATCATCGGATCGCAAACAGTATGGTGAATCAGTTAAACGTATTGCTTCTTGGGATTTCGATACTATGGTGCCTTGTCACGGAGAAGTCATTCAAGGTGGAGCTAAGGAACGTTTCTGTGACGTCATGAAGTGGTTTTTAGACGACAAGAGCAAGGATACTTAGACGTCACACATGCATACATTACAGTCATAAACACTAGAGCCATCATCAGCGTCATCATTTGTCATTAACAAATACAATTTTTAAATTGAACTGTCTTTGTGCAAAATACCACACATGATATTCCGTCTCCATCATTAAAAGAATAAGGTAAAAAGTCTAAAAGGTCTAACAAAAGAACAAGAGTAAAAACTCACAAAAAAGCACCAGACAAATCCCGAACACTGACAACCTTTCTCACCACATTTCTCTGTTCCCGTCTCCTGTTTTCCAAAAATGACTCCGCCATACGTCTTCCAGGTGAAATCCGTTCACAACCCCGACGCTGTTTATCTTTGTCTGTCATACCACTCAAAGGACTACTATCACTTCGACCTCCAAAATGTCCAAAACTGTGACTATGCGAAAGTCCACGACCTCGTGCTAATCCACGCTCAAAGGGACTGGTCATCTTGTCCATCCTAACTTGTCGGTTTTGAACATCTCCCTTGTCAAGATACTCCGAGAGAATCTCCATTGTTCCTGGACGAGGACTTGAAAGAGGAGCTTGTGCCGGAACAGCTTGTGTATCCATCTCAGTCGAGAAAGGAGCAGACGCACAAGGAGATCGTTCCTCCATCTCAGCTTTAGCCTCAGCCTTGGCCTCAACTCTGCCGTCTTCAACATCCACCGCAGAAACATCCATATGTGCGTCTTCAACAACCCCGCTTGCAGACCTAACCTCACCCAAATATCCCACTTCGCCTTCTTCAGTCTTCAAACTCTGAGCATCCAAATCCGATGTAAAATCCTCTCCAAACCCAGCCACCTCCCGAACATGACCCGGTCCAACCTGCGGATTTGGCTTCATCACCATTTTGCCCCGTCCGGTTGTCGAAGTTGAAGGAAACCGTTGAGATTCTGTATCACTGATTCCGCACGCCCATGGCTTCGACCGGATCGACTCAGGAATGTGATTCCACTCTGCAGAACTTGATCCGCTCGGATCCCGATTACCACTGACCATTTCATACTCTGTCGTCTCAACTGTCACAACAGGATTGACAATTTCTCCATGTAGAGAGGACTGCGAGTTCTAATGCTGTTCAATCTCACCGTGGTGGTTTGCGTACTCGACAGAGTAAACACTGCTGCTCATATCATCATCGAGATAACTTTGATGTCTCCATATCGTCGTCCCGCCGCTGCCACGAACATGGCCATCATCACTATCAGTGACACGAGACTCAGTATTGCTAGTTTCCGCCATCAGACGCCGGACTTCTTCACGGAAAGTAGGACTGGCACGGAAAAACGCACTCTGGGGGCTATAACCGCCGCTTTGAGGACTGGGGTGTTGAAACTCTGGACGATTATCAACAACGCGGACAGTGTGCGCCGATGTAGCCAACTCGCTGTCTTGATCATGGAACTCATACCGCTGCCCTGAAACCTGACGAGGGGGTGTGTTTGGGCTCACCACAGTCGAATTAGTTACCGTAGTCCCTCGAGTCAACCCCGTGTGATTCGAACTATCCACCGAAAATTGTCTGTCGCTGGAAAGTCCCTGGTACGGGAGACTAGTGCTCGCCGAATGCCCAGTCTGGTCCGATGAACCCCGCTCAGCCGTCGAGACAGACTTGTCAGTTGTATTCTCAGTAGCAGGAAGCTGAAGTTTCGCTACATCCTCCCGATTCTGTTTCTTCATCAAGGGAGCAAGTGCCTTCTTTCTAAGACGAAACATGCCCAACATCTTCTTACGAGCTGACATGCGACCAGAACTCAGTCTTTCTCTAGCAAGACTATTAGTCTTGTTCTTGCGCTTCGTCTTGTTGTCTGGCTGTAAGACGTCGTCACTTGGTGTACGAGCAGACCGGCGCATCATATAAGGCTTGGCAACAGCAAGAGAGCCACTCTCATCGGGGAACAGAGGCTGAACAACAGCAGAAGGCCGACGTAAAAAGGATGCACGATCAGGACCACGGCGGACAACAGGAGGGGCCCGGTCAATAAAAGACATTGACTTGGCTCCACGAAGAACACGTGGAGTTGAAGGGCTAACATTGAAATCAATTCTCTCGGGGGACTGAACCTTTTCAGCTAGTGGAGTTCCCTTGGCCTGGCCCAAATCAGCCATAGAATACTTCTTTTGCAAGTAATTCCCAATCCGCTGACTAGGAACCCTGAGTGACGACATCAACCGGGATTTGACCCCAGAACCATGATCATCGTCGGCCGACGACATAGAGTTGGATGGCCAACGAGAGGGTCCTGGTGTGACAGCTGACCGAGACTGAATGAGACCCTTAGGAGTTCCAGGTTCTCCATCGTCCATGGGATGCTTCTTGAGATACTCTGAAAGACTGGACCGGTGCTTCTTTGATGCCGAAAGCTGAGGGCGATCAGTGCTCATATTCCGTAGGTAATTCGAAGAATGATAGCTCCGACGTAAAGAAACAGCAGCTGCAGAGTTGGCGTCACGAAAAGCAGAATGCTGGTCCATAGTCAAGTAACTGTGTTCCTGCTGAGGCTCGGGCCGGGTCGGAGAAGTCGTCCGGGCGGCCGTGTAAACGGTGCGAATAGGAGACCGGGGAGGCGATGCAATAACTTGACTTCCAGAGGCAGTAGAGCTGCGGTGGCTGGCTGATAAAGCAGTATGATATTCCGAGTATGAGGTATCTCCACGAGAGCCATAACCCGAAATCGTATGAGAAGGCTTCATGTTGTTGTCGGCCAATGTATATCCACAAAACTCTTCGTTTTCTTCACTACACAAAGACTCGTCCTCTGAAAAACAATCAAGGAATACGTCGGGCTCATAGCTACCGACAAAGTCCTCTTCGAACCACGAGTCACTGTCACTCTCGGAAGATTCTTCGTTGTGTAAAGGGCCGGGCGTCTGTAAATCAACGGGGACGTCCAGGTCACAAGAGAATTCGGACGGGAGCCAACTTGAGATACTCCCGGATTCAGTACTGTTGAGAAGCGAGAGGATAATAGGAATTTGTTCAATAAGGTCGTCTGTAGGTTGCTGATCAAATGCTGATTCTTGAATTGATTGTAATGTTATGGGGTTTCTAATAAGACGAGGAAGACTCTGCGATGTGGGCGAGGAAGAAAATGGCGCCGGAAGTGGGAGCCAAGAAAGCTCGTCAATGTCTGATGACAACATGGTAGAAGGCGGTGATGTAATAGGAAGTGACAATGTTTGTTTTGATCTTTCGCTGGAAGGTGAAGCTATTGTTGTTGTTGTTGTTGTTGTTGTTGTTGTTGTTGTTGTTGTTGATATGTCGTTTGATGATCTGTCGTTGGCAACTTCCCGAAGTCTAGTGCTTTCCCTGCTCGGTTGGTGTAACTGGTGATGTATCTGCCACAATCTTGACTCGATCGACTTGACTAGGGAACAAAGTAGATAGATAAGGTGACAAGGGAATGAATGAGTACAGTCAGTCTATTGAACAAAGAGCCGCTTCAAGATGCGCTAGACAAGTTTGATATCTAAACTCTTTACTTTTTGTCCTCGGAACATGCAGTAGCAAGGAGAACAATATTAAAGGGTACAAGTTTTCACACCTGCAGCTACGATCCAGAATGCACCATACATCATCTGACCACATCGGTCCGTCCATACTCAGGCACACATTGCAACTCAACCCAACCTGGATAATCCATCCCAGCCCCGTCACGGATCCTGCAGTTTGAGACCGCTAACTTCGGCCGTGAGAGGCCACTTCGAGACGGGCGCCCCACATTTTCATGTAAGTTGCATTTCTAGTGCAGGGGCCAAGCTTCGCTTTCTAGGTGGTTGGGTGGGTTAAAGAATTAGCATGGCGGGTGGTAAGTTATGATGATTGGTAAGTCGAAGATCATGATACACGTAGTGAATGTCTGCTGAGTTGGCTTAGTGATGGCCTTTTCCCAATAGCCACATCGGACCGATCTACTATACATGTATGTGTATATATGTAAGCCAAGCCTTAGTTTTCTGTCCATTCACTGGCATCTACCGTCACCACGTCACGTCATCCGTTGTCTGTTTTCCAGCTCCAGCTTGAGTTCCAGCTGCCAACCAACTATGGACAATACATAGTCAAGATAGACACCTATCGGTAACTTGGGTCATTTGCCCAACTTATCAGCCCCATAATCTTGCATATATCGCTGCAAGGACAACAAATATAGGTGGCTAACTTGAACGACCAGACTGGGGTATCGAGGTGATAATACTTTTACCTACACCGCTTGTTGTTTTTGAGCGTATACCCTAGTGAATATTTAACCCTGTGCAACTGGTCGTTTGGTAGGGTTTCGTGGTAACGTAGAATGTGTGTGTTGGATCACAAGTGACACATGAACAATAGACAAAGTCTTTTCTTTTCTTGCCAAGACATGTGTAAATGTATCTGCACATGTAGCTGTATTCATACAAATCCACGAAGTGTTAAAAACAACATCTATCCTCACATCTTAACTACTATGACGTCCATCTTCACCTTAATCATGATGGTAACACTATTACTTATCAAAAGTGGATCCCCCATTGACGTCATCACTCCCAACAATGTCATCACCATCACCATAGAGCCGCACTTGAGAATGAAGGCGAGTTTTCTCACTCCAAAAGACTTGGAGACTTGACTTGGGTAAGGGGCGCAAGGACAAACATCATTCAGCCCCGTTTCTTCCATTTTCCCAGCGCGCCCTGATGTAGATCAGTTAAATGCAGGGCGGGAAAGATTCAGGTACCAACATACGGCAAAGACAAAGGGGTATTGCAAATATACATACATATGTATGTACATAGTCTACTAGCTAGGGTGTTTCCCAGCCGAGGAAATGCATGAATACTTGCTTTGAGTCTTGTTGTTTCTGTATTCCATACAACGAGAAAGGAGATAACTTACTCATACACTTCCAAGATGTAGACAAGACGAATCTTCCAATAATCGATGCATTTTCAAATACATTAGCTTATCTTAAACAGAGCCGTCGTTGTATGGATAATAACTCAAATCATGAGGCACTCACTGTAACCTTGTTTACAGCAAATTCCATTTGACTTTCACATGGACCTTAACAAGACATCCGCGTGACACTTGTCTACGAATTATAGGCTTAGGCAGATATCCAGGGGTTCAACCCAGAGCTATATAGAATGAGGCGCGTGTTATACTGTGCATACCGATGCGTACATACACACACACAAAATAAACTGGTCACATACAATTCAGAGTTTGACAAGAACTCGTCGCCGCGATACATGAATACAAAAACAGCCATCGGTGGTTGTTAACCACCACATGTCGTGCTCATCAAGACATGTCGTTATAGGTGGGTCCAGTTCCGTAGTTCGCGATTATCGGGCCCTGGTTAATGTTCCTGTTGCTCGGCATATAGTCGTGTGTGCTTTATGTACTGTTGGCGACGCGCACGCACGCATGCACAGAACACAGGCGCCATTGACTAACTGGATGTCGGACGAGTACCACCTTAACATGTGTGGCTGAAGGTGATAAGACATATCCGAAAGTCTCTGGTACTCGCCTCATTCGTTCATTTGATGAAGACCTCGTTAATATTTACACAACTAGTCAGCCAGCCAACAGTCTTTCAATTCAACCGCCAAGAACGTTATGACTCCCTCCTCCCTCTATCCAACCTCCTTCTTCATCATAATGTCTACGGTTCTTTAGGGCCTAAACCAAATTCAACAATCATCGCCCTGTAATCACGAACATCACGCTTCTTATCTCAATTTCCGGGACGCCTACACACATCTAGGCCTGTGCCAAATAGAGAAGGAACCCTGTGTGTAAGATAAAGAGGCAAGTGTAGACTGTCGTCGCAAACAAGCTCACATGATTCGACAGGGGTTCTTGCGCTATCGCCTGGTATTTTGGTGTTGGGGCGATGCTGATTGTTGTGATAAGGATACAATGCTTATGGGAAAGGGGTTGATCAGATAGATGGTTGGTTATAAAGGGAGATGAAGTCGAATTACAGCCTGTATGTGTTTGGAGTCAGAGTCACCAAGATAACGTGCAATTTGGAGATTCAACGCATCTATGGAAGTACCTACGTTAAAACTTGCACTGCGTCTGGTGTCCACAGGTGTGACGCTTTAGGCGCACGAGCAGCGTCATCACCATCCACTATCATAGAAGGACTCCACCATCTTTCACTCTCAAACTGAACAGTTGCCATCGCGGTATCAAATTAGGAAAATAGCTACCCTGGCTCATCTGCCCATCCATCGGCTGCGTATACTACGAAGACGGACGAAGGAGCAGCTTACAAACGTGCATAAGCTAGTAGAAAGCCAACTACAAAGGCCCGTAATCGCATGGCTGCCTGCAGGTCCGTCGCCAGTAGCCAACGGTTAACAACCCCGCAAAGTGACGATATCCAGTTGGCAAAGGAACAAAAATGCGGCAAGGCAGGCAATGGCATTACATGTTCCGGTTGCGTACTGCTTTTGTTGTTGTTCCCCTCCCTTAAAGTGAGCGTGTTTCGTGCGCCATCCGGGTACATTTTGAGATTGGGTTATTAGTCTGAAAACACCTGTGACGCTTATCACCTGAATTGGTTTCGTCTGTCAGTGTGTTCAAAGCGAAGATTGATGACTGCGCATTGTTTCTCCGATTATCGCTGGAGACCCCCAAGCCTCTGGATGTGTATGTGGCAAAGGCAACATGGCGACAAACAAGAAACATACGTCGTGATACCACAGTGCATACTGCGAGTCCACATTGACTTCGTAGATACATACAAACCCCCAAAACGTCAGCCTCACTCTTGATCATTGTCATGCAGTACCTGCCTTTCCCAGTATCTCTTGCCTTCGGATTTCCCCCATTGTTAGTCAATTGGGTGGTGGTTCCCCGCGTCGATAGAAGGGCTAGTAGGCCTAAACGAGTGTCCCTGTCCCCTGCGCTTTACAGATGGCGATTGGCACAGGGCAAGTTACTGGGTTGGGGCTAATGCGATGAGTCTAGTCCCCGGATTTAGACAGTGATCAATTCGATGAATTCTGGGGGCCGCGGGACATTGCATTGAAATCCATGTTGGTGTCCGTCAGGCTTCAGACAGACAGGACCTTGATCAATGACTACACTCATTTTGCTCATCCGTAGATCTCACAAAGGGCCTAGAAACCCCATACAATCATAGACCATCTCCTCTTCACTTCCCCGCGCGATAGCTTATCACCGCCGTAACCCGCTACATCGGGTGCTCTAGGGGCCTGTCCATTTTTAGTGGCTCCCATGACGTCTTAGAGGGCGCTAGTGTGCAATTATGGCAATGCAACCCCACTGAACATGACCGTCACTTTGGCCCTTTTGGGCGTCGTGTTCCTGCGCCAGTTGAACCAAGTGACCTAGACCCTGGTCTCAGGTGAGGAGTCGCTCGCGTTCCTTCCCATTGCGGTCGCCTCTTGCCAGTTTCCGGGCGCTCAGTGGTGGCCTTGTTTCGGGTGTTTAAGAACGCGGCTTTCGTCGATTTATTTCCCTCGTTTCCTGTCTTCTTCTTCTTTCAACTCGATCTAGTCCATCAACCTGCTATCACCACCCATTATCGTCTCCAACCTTGTGTTCTGTTTTTACGTGATTGCCTGGACGCACTCATATCTGCCATTTAATCCACTTAGCTTAGTCTGAGTCTGTGTCTATTGTCTCTGGAAGACACACTTTCGTTACCTACCCCATCACATCCACCACACCATAATCATCATGGTTCGCCTTAACCTTTCGGTCGTTCTGGCCCTCGCTGCTGCCACTCAGGCTGCGCCTTCCCCCTTCACTGCCGGAACCATCCACGGCGATGCTGCGCCCGTTCTGTCCTCGGTTCACGCTGAGACTGTTCCCGATTCGTACATCATCAAGTTCAAGAAGCACGTGAACGACAACGCTGCTGCCACCCACCACGACTGGGTCCAGTCTATGCACGATGAGGGCGAGCAGAAGCGTATGGAGCTCCGCCGTCGTGGCACCGAGGCTACCATTCTCTCTGGTCTCAAGCACACCTTCAAGATCGGCGACGCCTTCCAGGGCTACGCTGGTCAGTTTGACGAGGAGCTGATTGAGCAGCTTCGCAGACACCCCGACGTAAGTACTTTTGTGTTTTCCGCCGTTTATCGGACGCTTTGCTGCTACTTGCCACACGAGACAACATAGTTTTTGCTATTGTTTCTCGCTACGAGCTTCGGAGTTGCGCACTGAGCATATTGCAATCTCCGATGACGTATCTCCTACCGCCGATATCCGCTAACCATTTTTTGCTCTGTATAGGTTGAGTACATCGAGAAGGATACTATTGTCCACACCATGGAGCCTGTCGCCGCCCAGGATACCTGCACTGGCGAGACTGAGAAGAACTCTCCTTGGGGTTTGGCTCGTATCTCTCACCGTGACGCTCTTTCTTTCGGTACCTTCAACAAGTACCTGTACGCTGGCGATGGTGGTGAGGGCGTTGATGTCTATGTTATTGACACTGGCACCAACGTCGACCACGTTGACTTCGAGGGCCGCGCCCACTGGGGTAAGACTATCCCCTACGGCGACGCTGATGTTGACGGCAACGGTCACGGTACTCACTGCTCTGGTACTGTTGCTGGTAAGAAGTACGGTGTTGCCAAGAAGGCCAACGTCTACGCCGTCAAGGTTCTCCGTTCCAACGGCTCGGGTACCATGTCGGATGTCGTCAAGGGTGTTGAGTGGGCTGCCAACGCTCACTTGCAGGCCGTCAAGGATGCTAAGGCTGGCAAGCGCAAGGGCTTCAAGGGTTCCACTGCCAACATGTCTCTTGGTGGCGGCAAGACCACTGCTCTTGACCAGGTTGTCAACGCCGCTGTTGATGCTGGTGTCCACTTTGCCGTTGCCGCCGGTAACGACAACGCTGATGCTTGCAACTACTCCCCGGCTGCTGCCTCCAACGCCGTCACTGTTGGTGCCTCTGCTCTGGATGACAGCCGTGCTTACTTCTCCAACTGGGGTAAGTGCACTGACATCTTCGCTCCTGGTCTGAGCATCCAGTCCACCTGGATTGGTTCCAAGCACGCTGTCAACACCATCTCTGGTACCTCGATGGCCTCTCCTCACATTGCTGGTCTTCTGGCCTACTACTTGTCTCTGCAGCCTGCTGCTGACTCTGAGTACGCCGTTGCCACCATCACCCCCGCTGAGATGAAGAAGAACCTCATCAGCATCGGTACTCTGGATGCCCTGTCCGACCTTCCCGCGGATACCCCCAACGTTCTCGCCTGGAACGGTGGTGGTTGCTCCAACTACTCGTCCATTGTTGAGGCTGGTTCCTACACTGTCAAGGGCAAGGACTCCAAGAACACCTACACCGTCGAGGACCTCGAGAAGGCCATTGAGGCTGACCTCAACGTCCTTTCCGGCAAGGTGATCAAGGGTGCCGAGTCTTTGACCGACAAGGTTCACAAGCTCACTGACAGAATCCACGAGATCGTTGATGCTGAGATCAAGGACTTCGTCGAGACTCTGTAAGTTGTTTGGCTTGGGCTCTGTGTGGCTTGTGTAGCGCGGTCTAGCGGGAGCGTCTTTTAGGTTATTGTTTCTTTTATGTTTTATTGGTTTTATTTTGCACTTGGTTGTTGATTTCTTGGGACACAGTCACACTTGGCAATGGGTTGGAGATGTAGCTTTTGGTTGATTCTTCGCCTAGGGCTATTGTCTTTTGTTTTTCTGTTTATTGATTCATATGCCGTTTGAGGGATCATCTTCGATCGGCAAATATTATAATTATTGAAGTATTCTTAACTTGTGTTTTTGTACATATGTAATTAGCGAAGTGAATATGTTGTGTTGCCGGGATTTCGTTTAGTGTGTTTGAAGTTGGGTATGGGCAAACGTAATATGGGAGCAGATGATGGTACTTGCTTCATTGTGATGCAGATGCGATGCAGATGCAGGAGCTTTGAGCTTACCAAATGTTGATGAATATAGGGTTAGTCGATGACAGCTAGCTATATCTTTTTGGGCATCGTGATTGATAAGACTATGTGGCTTTTGATTTTGGTGATATTGTTAAGTTTACGGCTGTTGTAAAACAAGACTTAAACCCCAGGAATTTACTAGTTAATCTTCTGGTATGTATTTTCCCTTAAATTTTGTATCCATCATCGATATTGCGGTGTGCAGACTGCCCCTCAACCCCGCCATACATGGTAGGCCCCGCAGTTACCAGCTTCCAGCTCGGTCCCACTGTGGTATCAAAGGGAAAGAGCGGGCATTATGGTTTGGGTACGCTCCCTAAGCATGCAGGCTGATCTGGATGCGGCTAAGCTAAGGCATGACGAGTGTTGTACACAAAAGAGAACCATATACAGAAGATTGTTTCTTAAAGTTCAGAAAGTAAGTCCGAGTTGTTGAAAAACCTGATAGAGGGTTGTCTTTTTTTTTTCACTGGGTGTGCACACAGACACACATATACGTTCGAATTGAGCCCCGCATTTGCAGACGACGGTATATCCTTGGTGAGCGTTGGCTGACTGCGTTTATCTTATCCGGTAGAAGCAAACTTGACGGACGACACACGGCGACACGGTACTACAATCCATGGATCGGGAGAATAAGAACACGGCATTATACGACTGACTGTCGAAGCACGACGATATAAAAGATCCGACGAAGAAGAACCTGGTAATATCAAGCCTTTACCCATATACACCCAACTACAGACATTAGGCACGACACACGAATAAACCTTTCTCCATATACACATACAACAGCCATGCTTTCGGTATCTAAAACACCGCGACGCTACCGTAGCGTAACAACTACATCTCTACCTCCGACCATATCCAACGATATAATCGCCACGCTCCTTGCCGCCCTCACAGCCTGTTCGACGCCCATCCCGCCGAATCCTTTCCCGCCCCTCACCGACCTATGTACAACGTTGCGGAAACTGTCCGAGTATCTCGGGTCGCGGCCAGCGCCGAATTCCATGCAAGATGACTTTCGGCATCAGGGCGGATTCTCGGCGCTGCTGGCTGTATTGAGGGGGTTCGGAGGGTTCTACGACCCGAGGGTTAGAAAAGAGGCCGAGATAGAGGAGTTGTGGAACTTTTTGGGAGAGTGGTTGGCTGTTTTGAAGGTAGTTATGGCGGGACATTCAGGGAATCGGAGGTTCTTTAAGAGGAAGGTTGATGCCGGCGGTTGGGAAACACTCGAACAGAGTTTGGCCGGGATGGGATTTGGCGGTGACTATGAAGATACAGAGGGTGACGAAAAAGAAGATGTTAGGGAACGGGATTTGAGATATCGGTATCGACTGTTTGGGAAGCTAATTGGATTCGCATTGGAGGATCCAGCGGTCGAGAAACTGTTCGTCTTAGTTGGAAAAGGAGGTGTTGAGACGACGGAGCAAAACACCGATGCTACAACAGAAAATGATACCGACGAACCCGAAACGAAAGACCTCGAAGAATCACATACAAAAATACCACCAAACTTCCTCGACATCCATACTTTAACCGCCCAAGTCCGCAAAATAATAACACCCACATCTAATCTCGCCAACCCCGATATTCTCCGTACTGTAGTCGACTTCTGGAAAGCCATACCTCGTCATGTTCCCAATCCGTCTCCACGGCCGTCGCTTGAAGGTCGTAACTCTCCTAGTGAGCCCGTAAATCTATGCTCATGGCTTGTCCTCCGAGTCCTCGCCAGCGCCGTTTCGGTTTCCATGAATAATCTTTCAGCTCTCCACTCTACGGGAGCTCTATCTGACTTCCTTCTTACCTGTTTTGGACCAAAGGGAACTGCACTATCACAAGAAGAGCGCATCTTGTTGATGAACCTCTGCAAGATGCTTATGTATCTTGGCATTCCATCACCGGCAGACACTCAGTTTCTTCTTACTTCATGTGCACCAGATGCGCTGGCTTTCTGCCTAGAGATGGCTTCACAATATGTTGGGCCTGCCTTTTTTCAGTTCGATCTCTCATTGAATGGCTATAGCGCAGTTGAATTACCGGCGTTGGGAAGACCGTTCCCACCACTCAGTAGCCCTGGCTATACATTTACAGCGTGGCTACGGATCGACAGATTTGATCCAAATGCGCATACAACCGTATTTGGAGTGTTTGATCAATCGCAGACCTGCTTCTTGATGTTATATCTTGAGAAGAACACACGCAACTTCATCCTTCAGACTAGCGTCACTTCCAACAGACCTAGTGTACGATTCAAGTCAGTGGCTTTTGAGGAGAAAACTTGGTACCACATTGCTCTTGTTCACCGTCGACCACGGATGATGACCTTGGGATCCAAGGCGTCATTGTACGTCAATGGTGAGTTTGTAGAGCAGGTTAAGTGTGGATACCCACAACAACCGCCACCTATGACGGTGACAAATGAAAGTTTCTCGGCGCTTGGGGTCGCAAGTATAAGTGGCAAACCCATGCCCAAGGCTCCACCAGTTCCTGTCCAAGCATTCATTGGTACGCCAAAGAATTTGTCACCCAAAACGGGACCGGGGTTGATGACGTCAAAATGGTCACTTGCCTCGGCGCATCTGTTGGACGACGTACTCAGTGATGACTTCCTCGCCGTCCATTACGGCCTCGGGGCTCGGTATCAAGGAAACTTTCAAGATAGCCTTGGTGGCTTCCAAACATACGAAGCTAGCGCAACTCTAGGCCTCCGGAATGAAATGCTGCATCCCGGTAAAGACGAGAATTCGGACATTTTGCTGGCGATTAGAGGGAAGGCTTCAAAGCTGCTACCCGAAAACAAAACTCTACTTAGTATCCTACCTGCTGCAGTCTTCAGAGATGACGTTTCTTTCCGGGAAAGTCCGTTGTTCAACGCACTGCCAAGACATGCGGCTATTGCTATTGCGAATACCTTCCGACGATCTGGTGCTTCGGCAATCGCTGTGAATGCGGCGGTTCCTTTCCTTCCAGAGGCCTTTACCCGGCCAAATGGAGTTGCTATTCTCTCTGGGTCTCCGGTTGTCGCGGCACCGTCCTACTTGGATGAGAACATGTGGAGACTTGCTGGTTTCACGCCATTAGCTTTGAAGTTACTCCATGGGGCGACAACTTCTGAGGACATGCTTAGAGTTGTTGAGATGATTTTCACTTGTATCCGACATTCATGGCGGAATTCTGACGCCATGGAGAGGGATAATGGGTATGCTATCTTGGGTCTCTTGATCCGGGCGAAACTGGGCTTTGGTGGGCCTCTGGGGACGGGTGATAGACTTCCTGTGAGAGTCCCTATGTCTCGAGAGGAACGTGATAATGTCACCTTGCGTTTGCTCAAACTAGTACTTCAGTTTGTGGGATATAACCATGGACAGCCTATTGAGTCGTTCATCGTCAACCCGTTGGCATATCGCATTCTACTCATTGACGTGGATACGTGGAGACGAAGCTCGGTGGAAACACAGGAATTGTATTATAAGCAATTCGTAACTTTTGCTGTGCAAAGCAAGTATCATGAATTCAACAGTCGGCGATTAGTGCGGATGCGTAAGTTATCTCAGGCGTTATTACAAAGGCTCCAGCTAACAATTTGTAGGTATTGTCAAGAGACTGCTCGAAGCTCTGAAAAACGAGAGTTTAGCTGAGGATGTCATCGTTGCATTCCGCGAGGCCTTTGAAGCTCTAGTTAAATCTAACTTTAGTAGTGAAGTGCAACGTGCTCTCGCTCTCTTCATTACTTACATGTTCCGAACCCAAGCCTCTTCGCACGGTCGCGGCCATCGCTCTAGATCAGTGTCGGGCCGCTCCCTTTCGGCGATTTCTCTTTCCGGTATGAACGGTTCGGCTAACAGCCGGAGACCGGCACTCGAGGTTTCTTCGCCCGGTGGCAATGATGGCCGGTTTAACGGACAGGTTCAAATGCTGCCAAGACGACAGGTTGGAACGCATATTCTAGGGTGGTTCTCGAATTTGCTTTGTGACAAGACGAGTTCGACGCCAATTCACAAGTTTGCACGCACGGTTACGAATAAGTGGTTGTTGTATCTCTTGACCGAAGATGACGCGGAGATTGTCGTTTACGGAGCCAAGATTTTGGCTCGGGTTTTGATTACACATGGTGCTACGTATACTACCAAGTTCGCTAACAAAACTGGTGGTTTCGTGGTCATGGCGAATCGACTACGTAGGTGGTGGGATATCCCCACCATCTGGCCCATTTGCTTCAGCATCTTGTTTGGTACAGATGTTGCGGATATCGACTTTGAGAGAACATTTGACTTTTTCAGCCTAATGGAGATTTTCCAAAAGCCGAAGATTGTCGTCCCGGACATACTGCCGGTCATTATGGCTATGTTACAACAGGGAGTCAAACATGTCGTTAGTGTTCAAGAGCATCCTGAAAGTCCGGTCAAGGAGGGGCAGAGCACGCAGACTGAGGTTTTACCTGGGAGAAGACCCAGAGCTAGGTCAATGGAGTTGAGTCAGGCTTTGGGCGTCAATAGTGAGTTTCATAGAAGTGTTTATTGAGGCAGATTACTAACTATTGTTCACAGAGGACGTCGATAAGATTGCTATGCGGGTGGTGGTTATCCAAACTATCACGCGCTTCCTTGCAGATCTTCACTCTACATCTGCCGAATGGTGTGACTTTGCTTTGTCGTCAGACTACTGCCGTCACCTTCTCTCTGCACTGTACCCTATAATCGTCTCCACTGACCCCGTTGCACCCGAGGTTGAACTTAACTCAGCAGGCTCCGCGTTGACATTTGAAGGTGGTGATGTTCTGATCCGTCCTGTCGGAAGTTCCGCAAGTTCTCCTGTTGTTCGCAGGGCTAGTCCCCACCGTGAACGCTCTGAAACAATGCCTTCTGGCAACGGCAGTCATCCCACATTAGGCCCGAGACTACGGAAAGCTTCTTCGTTTGTCCTGTTGACATCTGATTCGATTCCTAATTCTGAAACAAGAGTCCCGAGAATTACCACTCAGGCCCCAACTAAGCCTAGTACGGCACGGTTGACGCCGGTGCTCCCTCAAGCTCCGCCCCGCAAATCCGAGGGACAACAGACTAGTAGTGTTGTTCTTCAGGGCTTACTTGAGCTTGTTATTGCAGTGTTTTCGGATCAGATTTTGGGGAGAAAGGAGTTCCCGGGTTTCAATCTACCGGCCAAGATCCCAGCTGGTTTCCAGGAACACCAGGCTTATTTTGAGTCTTATATTCTCAGACATACGGTTCAACATCTTTGCACTGAGATGCAGTTGAATTTGACAGTCATGACAGAACCCCGAGTACTCATGAATCTCGCCCGGTTCAACGTTCATATTGTTACAGACTCGATCTTTGCCGGGTGGTTCATGGGTGGAGCAGATGCCATGTTGGAGTTCACTGGGACTTGTCTTGAGTATCTTCAGCAGAAGAACGTCGCTTCTTTGAAGAGTGTCAGACTTTGTTCACAGGCTGTAGCGACTATGCGTGGAACTTTCCTCAAGATGTTGCTTCTACAGTTGTCTGAGATGGATGACGACTGTGACGCGGCCGGGACTGAGGAAGAACGTGCTGGTGCTGCTGCGAATGCCTTGAAGACCATGGAGAGAGTTATGTACTGGCAGGCTGCGATTTTGCAAAGCAGTACTGGTGATGATGACTACATGAGACTATTGTGGTATCAACTTTACGTCAAACTTGTTGATGACCGGAGAGAGATCCGGTTGGCTGCAGCCACGATGATGAGAATCCTAATGGTTCAGAAGCCTGGAGATGCTACAGCCTTCATGCGACAAGACCGTGGGTATACTGGCAGTTCTGTTTCCTCTCCAGCTGCGGCGGCTGCGGCTGCGAAGACTGGCAAGGTGTTGCAGGATTTAGAGCTCATTACAGAGATGGACAACGAATCGTTTTTGGAATGGGTTGACTCGAACAGGGAGCAGCTCGACATTTTGTTCTTTGGGTCGCAGAGTCGTCTCGCTAGAGCTTGGGAGGCGTTTGTTAGTGTGGAGAATGGGCGGACAGCGGAGTCTGCCAAGAACCGGTTGGCGAGGAGAAGAGATACGCTGCGGCAGTGGCAGGCAGAGAAGGACTCGCGCGATATGGTCATGACGAGACAAACTGCTTCCAATAAGGCTTGGATGAAGTGCATCTACCACACTGAGCATACCAAGCATATGCGGTTGGTGCAAGATCGCACCGACGACGCCATTTTCCTGAACACACAGTATGAGAAAATGGAAAGAGAACTAAGTCGGCCGGGTGGTTTATGGGGTGATGAGGATACTACCGGTGGGAAGTGGATGTTGGATCGGACTGAAGGTCGGATGCGGATGCGATTGAGACTGTTACCAGACTTGTCGGCAAAGAATAGTGTGGAGTATCAACCTAAACGGCGCCATACGGATGCGTCTGCTTCGACTACGCCGTCGACTACCTCTTCGTTGAAGGTTAATACTACTGCTACAGTTGCTGTTGGACGGACCAAGACACGGGCTCGGGCTGTCTCTGATGCTAAGTCTGTTGAGAGCATCTCGATTGTCATGACGCCCAATGATGTTGACAGTGCGAGCGGCTATGTTGGTGCTGATGGTGAACCATTGGTGGCTGAGGACGACGACTTTGAACTTATCGATGACCCGCATGACCCACAAGATGACGATGCCGCGTTTGAGGATAAGAACCGGAAAGTTATGAGACGGCTGCAACCAGAGGATTCTGTACAGTCTGTGTTCAACGTTTCGAGGATTATCGGATTGGAAGCTGTAGAGGGTATTTTGATTGTGGGCAAGAATGCGTTATATATCATGGATGGTGTCTTCCATTGTTCGTCGGGCGAGATTGTTAATGCCTCTCAGGCTCCGGCGGATGAACGCGATGAGTACAGTCAAATCATCATGGACCCCAAGAGTTCAGCCGACTGCCCTGCTGCTATGCGGATTGGAGAAACACAACAGGATAGCCGGAACTGGAAGTGGGTAGATGTTCTCAGCATCAGTAAACGCCGGTTCTTGTTCCGTGATGTCGCCATTGAGGTGTTCTTTACTGATGGACGGAGCTATCTGATGACGGCAAAGAGTACAGCGAGGCGGGATGAGTTATACGGTCAGTTGTCCAGGAAAGCACCCCATTCTACGGGGAGTGCGTCGGCAGAGAATGCAACGGAGACTTCTGCAGATGATGCCTGGCGGTTGGAGTCTGTCAGAGTTGTTGACGATGCGCCTCAAGGCTTTGCCCTGTCTTCCCGTATCGGTGGACTCTTTGCTCAGGCACCATTGGCTGCTGTTACTAGACGCTGGCAGAGGGGGGAGATTTCCAACTTTGGTTACCTGATGATGGTGAATACCATGGCTGGGCGTTCTTTCAATGATCTTACCCAGTATCCTGTTTTCCCGTGGGTTCTGGCTGACTATACGTCAGAGGAACTTGATCTGGATGATCCCCGGTCATACAGAGATCTTGGAAAGCCCATGGGTGCGCAGACACCGAATCGGCTGGCTACGTACAAAGAAAACTACGAGGCATTGGCTGAGATTGGAGAGACTCCTTTCCATTATGGAACTCACTACAGCACAGCCATGATTGTAGCCAGCTACTTGATTCGTCTGCCACCTTTTGTACATGCATTCATTTTGCTACAAGGTGGTCAGTTTGACCATGCGGATCGTCTTTTCCATTCAGTTCCTGCGGCCTGGAGATCGGCTTCTATGGAGCACAATACGGATGTGAGAGAGTTGACACCTGAGTTCTTCTGTCTTCCTGAGTTCCTTACAAACATCAACGGATATGCTTTTGGAACGAGGGAGAGTAATGGAGCTGTGGTGGATGATGTTGAGTTACCACCATGGGCTCATAACGACCCTACTATCTTTATTGCGAAGAATCGTCAAGCTCTTGAGAGTGAGTATGTCTCTCAACGACTTCATCTGTGGATTGACCTTGTGTTTGGTTACAAGCAACAAGGGCAACAGGCTGTTGAAGCGACCAACGTCTTCCATTGGATGAGTTATGAGGGTGCCAGCAACCTGGATGATATCCGAGATGAGCGTGAGAAGAGAGTTGCTGCTGGTATGATTCATAACTTTGGACAAACACCCAAGATGATTTGGGGACGGGGGCATCCGCAGAGAGACTCCGGAAAAGGAAAAGGAAGATCGGGGATGGAGAGATTGGTCAAGGCTTCGGTGCCGATTTCTGGTGAGTTTCTGGACGAAGAAACATGAGAATGCGTACTAACTATGAACAGAATCAATGGAGCGAGTTGCGTCTATCACGAGGATTCCCAAGACTAACACTCTAATCCACTCGCCGCCTTTCCGCTACCCATTACCACCTTTCGACAAGACATTGGTGATTTCACATGCTGATGCTTCACTACGGTTTATATTTGCCGACTCTCGGAAACCTGCCGGTCTCTGCGAGAATCTACATGCCGGCCCGATAACAGCCGTTCTTATACCTGATTCCAAGACTCTTGTGACGGCTGGTGAAGATTGTGTTGTGGCTGTCCATGACCTCATCACTGCGTCTGGAAAATCGGTTGACGTCGTTCTCCGCAAGGCTCTTTTTGGCCATAGAAGGCGTGTTGAGAAGCTTGCGGGCAGTCGTGCCTGGGGTGTTCTTGTCAGTGTCAGTGAAAATCAACTGCTAGTGTGGGATCTAAACCGTCTGGTTCTCGTCCGGCGACTTCCAGCCCCTCCACGAATTACGGCTCTTTGTATCTCGGAGATTGCTGGAGAGATTATCGTTGCAGCTAATGGCAAGCTCGTGGTCTATTCCATCAATGGGGCTGTTTTAGTTGAAGAAAAAGTTGTTGGTGATGAGGATGAAGTTACGGCGTTGGCGGTTACAGAAGAAAACGGGGAGATGGTGGTGTTTGTTGGCAGTCAGATTGGTCGTGTTGGTGTTTGGAGGAAGAAGGTTCGTGGCGGCAAATGGATTCTGGAGAAGAGAGTCGAGTTGAGTAATGGCTCTGGTGATGTCAGTTGCGTTACTGTTGGAGAAGGCTTGGTCTGGGTCGGCGATGAGGATGGCAGAGTTTGGGAATGGACTTCTAAGTGAAATATAGGACCAATTATAGATGGCTAAGGGTACGAAGATAATAGAAATGAATTATGATCGACAGGGCATGTACATATGTAGGCCACACAGTTTATGTTACACGACAGCCCCGTCTTCAAAATAACTTCACATATTTCTTCTTCGCAGCAAGGCATCAAGCCTCACAACAATGAAAAAAGAGTAAAAAAGGTATGCATCAAAAATTCCACCCCCAATGGCCCCGAAGGACAATCGCAACCAGGCCACTCCGCGTTGTGCAATGCAGGCGTCCCGATCGGGTGTCTGGACTTCTTGATCTCCTGACACCGGAATAAGGTAAGTATGAAGAGGAGAAGGAAAAACGGGACAAGAGAGGGCGGACGACGAGGATATTTATATGGTGAAAGCGGTGTGCGTGGCAGAATTTTTGGTTTGGGGGCTGGGAAATTAGGTTGGCTTTTAGGGGGCTGGGGGGGCTGGGATGTTTGTAGGGTTTGTATGGTTGGTAACCCTATTGATGGAGTGATTGGTTTTGGGGAGTGGGAGTGTTAAAGTGCAGTACATAAAATGATGTTGGATTTACACTTATAGATGATTCTTTGGACGAAGAAAAGAAGGAGACAAAGTAGAGACTTAAGAGTGGATAACAGCCACTTTACAATTATATATAATATGTACTCTGCCTTCAGATAGACATTGATAAACCTGGGTGACTTAGCGTCTACCATTATCCTATCCTTCATGAGTGTAACTATACAACTAACGTTTGTCTAAAAACATACGAACATGAGCTTTATAAACATTAACCCAGATTCCGTTTGTGCCTGTCTTTATAGCGGGGTTGTGTCACTTATAAGTTGTTATTTATTGTAGAAGAGCTTGTTGTGGTGTAAGCTGTTCAGTGGTGTCGATTTATTGCGGGAAATGTTACAGGGATATGTTGGTAGAGCTGTATATGTGTGTAAATAGTTTATAGGTTCAACAAGCTGGTCAAATGACGTTTAAATTTGAGACTGAGTATGTGTAGAATACCAATAGTCCTAGCAATGAAAACATATGTATCTAAAAACCAAGAGATATTCATAAACACGTGAATAAGAAAACACAAAATTAAGAAATAGCGAAACGAGACAGAAGGGTTAAGTGGGTGCTTTGAAGATCCGGGGAAGAAGTGGGTTTGGCGGTATGTTCCAGAAAATTGGTGATTATGGGCGTCGTTATTGATATGGGATAGCTAGGACAGCTTGAGTTGAGGAACTTGAATGCACTAGTCCCGTTGTAATGCATTTATATGTTCATACTAATGAAGTGACATGATTCAAGTCACCTGGCCTTCCGGTTCAGGTTAAGTGGAGTAGGGTACACTAGTAGTCTTTGTATAAACTAGTCATGGTGGTGATGTGGATATCTTAAACAAGACGTCCAATATAATCAATTTGTCTTAGGAACTGTACTTTCTGTGTCTACCGTGCTGTAACCGGTATCCTGTTTCTCATAGTCCATAATAACCCTCTAATCTTCATACCCCTTCAACTGCTTCCGAGGTCCAGTAGGAACTATCTCGTTAGCATCAACTCCCACTAAACCGTCTGTAGCTCATCAAAAACTCACTAGGATAGGTATTCGGAATCCGAGGCGCATTGTCATCTCCAACATACCGACGAATCGGCGGCACAACAATCAAGAAACCCGGGCCCATCGCTCCAAGGACAATCGACCAGAAATAGGCAGGGCGTTCACGTGAGGCCCAACGGAGATAAGTGAACGGCTCTGCCATAAAGCGGGGGAGACGACCTGACATTTTGAGAACACTTGATGATGAATATCGTGATCAATTCGATGAAGTCGTCATGTCATCTTCCAACATCACGACGTCTAGAAACCCCACTACCATATCCCGGCTAATGTTCGGAACTCATCAGGAAGAAGCTTGGACCTACTGAAACAACACCGCCTTTCCAAATCGGGAATGCCTATGTGTTCAATTAATAGGGTTGGCCAAACTAGTTGCGTATGCCGATACGTAGCTTACGTTGACGTCGTGAATTTGTTATTTTCTGTGTCTGTGAAGATTGCGAGTCGATCTTTTCTTGTTTTTCTTTTTGTCTAGTTTTTTTGTTCTTCTCCTGCATATTGTCGATATGAAGTCTGTTTTGTCTGTTGCTGCGTTGGCCTTTGCCGCGGTAGCGAAGGCGGTTAGTTCGCAGGGCGCGAGAACGCTGGTAGTCGTTGATGAGGATGGAGTCCAGAAGGGTGAATATAAGACGTTTTTGGGAGATCTGAAGGGTATGTTTTGTTTTGGAAAGATTAGGAACTTGGCTAACTGGGAGTAGAGAGAGGATTCGACCTGACTTACTCGTCGGCCAAGAACGACAAGTTGAGATTGTTTGAGCTCGGCGAGAGAAACTTTGACCACATTGTTCTTCTCCCATCGCAACTGAAGAGTAAGTCTTCCATCTTCTTTGAACCGTCTATAAACGTCGCACTAACCCTCTAGACCTTGGCCCCAACCTTACTCCTTCAACCCTCGTTAACTTCGTTAACGCCCACGGTAACATCCTCGTCGCTCTTTCTTCAAACACCCCGGTCTCTTCAGCGGTTTCCTCCGTCCTCCATGAACTCGACATCTTCCTTCCCGACGAGCGCCAGACGACCGTCGTTGATCACTTTAACTATGATAAGGAGTTTGCGCCAGAGACCCACGATGTGCTGGTTTTGGAAGCTCCCAAGGTGAAGGATGGCCAGAAGGGATACTTTTCTCCCGAGGGTGATGAGCTTGTTGTTTTCCCCCATGGTGTTGGACATGTCATGGGACAGAGCCCGCTGATCGCCCCTCTTGTCCGCGCCCCGGAAACTGCGTACAGTTACTCGCCTAAGACCCAGGCGGAGAGCGTCTCGCCGGATGATATCTTTGCTGTTGGAAACCAGCTGGGTCTGGTTTCGACTGTTCAGGCGAGAAACTCGGCGAGAGTCACGGTTGTTGGTGCCGGTGAGATGTTGGCGGATAAGTGGCTGGAGGCGGAAAAGAACGGCAAGAAGGTCTGGAATAGAGAGTTTGCTAAGAGAGTTTCTGGATGGACTTTCCAGGAGATTGGTGTTGTTAAGGTGGATGGTGTTGAACATTGGTTGAATGAGGGTGGTGCTATTGAGAAGAACCCTGGTATCTACAGGGTTAAGAATGATGTTGTAAGTGTATTTGGAGATCCATGATGGATATTAGAAGCTAACATTTAACAGTCCTACAGCGTTGACGTCTCTGAGTGGTTCTGGGACCAATGGGTTCCTTACTCGGTTCCTTCTGGCGACTCTCTTCAACTCGAATTCAGCATGCTTTCACCTTTCCACCGTCTCCCTCTTTCGGCCGTTTCCACCAGCGAAACCAAGACTACTTACGCCACCAACTTCACTATTCCTGACCAACACGGTATCTTCAACTTCATGCTCGACTACAAGCGGCCTTTCATCAACTACATCGAGGACAAGGTCACCGTTTCAGTTAGACACATGGCTCACGACGAGTGGCCGCGCTCGTATGAGATTTCAGGAGCGTGGCCTTGGATGGCAGGTATCAGCGCCACTACCGTGGGTTTTGTTGCTTTCAGTGCTTTGTGGATGTTCAGTGCCGAGAAGGCAACTGGTGAGACTAAGAAGGTGCGGTAAACGGGGAGAATAACTGTATATATGGCGTATAGTAGATGGATAGAGGTATTTTTTGAAGTGTACAATATAGGTTGGTTAAATTAGATACATAAAGGGGCCCTCAGATTAGCTCTCTTGTGTTCTCAACGACAACGGAGTCAGCCAAACAGATAGCTGCAGGATAAAGACAACCGCGTCTACAAATTTGGCTTTTTGACCTTTCTTAAATCATCACCGGGCACAATTTAATACGTGTATATGAAAATATCCAAAACTCACCACACCGCCAACCAACTCAGATTGAAAACTATATTATAAAACCACATACCCACCCACTGCTTCTTTTCTTCATATGAAGAATAGCGTGCTCGCGGGGTCTCGTAGCTTGACAGCATCGAGGCGGGTTCGGGGAAGTGGAGATGTCGTCACTGTTGGTGGGACTGGCGGTGCGGGGTTATGGGACTGCTCGGATTTCTGTTCTTCGGGTCTTGGCGATGGGATGTCGCTCGGAAGAGGGTTTCGTCACTGCAGATGGGGAGGTGGATACTGTGAATAGTCTTGGTGGATTAGGGATAGTGCTATGTTAGTTGGAACTGATGTGCTTATATTTGGAGGTAGGAATATATAGAAAACTGATATCGTCAAGTTGGACGTCGCGGGATCACGTTGGATCTCAGTGTAGATTTGTAAATTCTTCAAAGGCTTTATTTGACATTCAAAAGAAACTCAACTAATAGAGTTGATTACATGCACTTGCATGGGAAATGAGAAGACTAGGAAACACTGACATCATCAAAGACGTCCAAAATTCATTTTGAATCTTACAGTGTACATATCCAAAACCTCTTCACCTCAACCGTCTAAACTATCAAAATCACACATTCACGATTCTGTCGCGCTTTTATACACGCGTTACACAGCTGCCAGGTTACACGTGTCGGCCACTTGTCAAAGCCTCGACCCCTGAATCGATTTGATTGGTCGGAATTTATCATGACCCCTGTGCAAGGCTGACAATATATCGATTTTCGTCATTATCCAACGACCTGTATAAAACTCCCCTCATTAGGCTGTAGTTGACGGCTCGAATACACCCAACCGGACAATTTTGACGTCGCAATAATGGTGAGTTCATATGTAGAGTCACAATCATGTTCAAAGCTAACTATCTCTCTTCCTAGTCTCGCAATTCTGAAAAAGCGCAGTCTATGCTCTTCCGTTTCCGCGAAGCCCAAGCCGCTGAAATAGGAATCATCGATGCCGGCCGTACTCGACGCCCCAAAGCGATTACCGAAGTCGAATCTATCCCATCGTGTGAGAAATGGCGCGGTCAGGTTCTCAAGGAAATTTCCCGGAAAGTCACTCGGATTCAGGATCTTGCGTTGTCGGATTATCAAATTAGAGATCTCAACGATGAGATTAATAAGTTGATGCGCGAGAAACATATGTGGGAGGTGCAGATTCGGAATCTGGGTGGCCCGAATTATACGCGTGGTGGGGGCAAGTTATATGACGAGAGCGGCAAGGAAATTGTTGGTGGTGGTAAAGGATACCGGTACTTTGGCCGGGCAAAGGAGCTCCCAGGTGTAAAAGAACTCTTCGAAGCCGCAACTCAAAAGCCCACTCAAAAAAAGACACCCGCAGATCTCAGAAAGGGTGTAGATGCTGTATATTACGGATACGCCGTAGACGAGGAAGACGACGAACTTTTGAAATGGGAGGGACAAAGAGAACGGGAAGTGGCGGAGAGAATGGCGGAGGAAGGAAACGCTGATGTTGAGAGGGGGTGGGAGACACTTCCGGGGGATTCTGGAGATGGGAGAGGGTGGGTTCTGCCGACGTTGGAAGAGGTCCAGACGGAATTGATGGAGAGGAGAAAACGGAAGTTGTTGGAGCAGATTTCGTAGATGGATTGGTTTGGGTTTTTGGGATTGTTTGGCGTTTTGGTTGGGAATATATTGCTTTGTTGGATCATTTACGGTGGTTTTAATTGTGTTTACTGGATGTTGTGATAGTGTCATATAAACTAACTATACTTCTCCTCTATGTTCGTTGTCTTAAAGGTAACACGAAATCTAACAAGCGGAACGGAACGGTAATAACCTCTCCCGGCACCTTCCATCCATCACCAAACCAAACCAACTCAAAATTAAATCCTTGTATAAATCGAACAATAATCTCCAAAAAAACGATAGTCCCCACTTTTTCAGGAACGAACCACGTCAAGTAGCCGCTAACGAATCAATCAATCCACTACGAAGCCCGTATAAACGAACGCGCCAATGAAAAGAACGGAGAAGGAAAAAACAAAAAGCACCTAACAACAGTCGGTCTTTACGATATTACAACTTGGACCTAAAAATGGCTTGAGGTTGGGAAATTCATCTCGTAGTATTTCGGTTGGTATGGGCATTGATCAGATATGGTCCTGGAACGGTGAGTCTGGAAGGTGGAGTTTATAGGTTGGTAGTGGTACGACCACGGTGTGTTTGTTTTAGGGTTCTAGAGACAAAGCTGGAATGTTATGTTATGGGCCTTTTTGGTTATCTTGATTGTCAAACTGAAGACGTGTATATGTAAGTACACAGATGTACCGAGATTCGTTGTGTTTGTTTGCTTGTCTTTGAACACCGGTTGGATGTATCTAGGTTCAATTACATGATATCATCTCCGATCAGTATTCCATATGTAAGCCAAGAAGATGTCAGAACGCCACAAGGGATGACCCGTTGGTTGTTCACGGCCGCATGTTTCAAAGATGCAGTCGGCTTGTCAAAGTCACATGTGATTTTTTGTGCGTATTGTAGATGCAGAAGTCCTTATGATGTGAATATCATATCCCCCTTTGAGCAAACCAAGCCACGGTAGATCTAATTTCAGTTATTTTTGGTGGTGGTTGATGATCGACTAGAGAATGGTGGGGTTTCTAAAGAACCAGAGACGGGAGTTAATTGAGCCTTTCCACTCAATCCACTCACGTCATCTTTGAAGCTTCTATAACCATTCTCTCCTTCCATATCACCATCGAATTCTCAAAATAACCTCCATCTTAATACCCCCTTTCATCCGATATTATCCATATAAGATGACAGCTAATTGCCCAAACTTCAAGCAACTGATAAACCAACAACAAGCTCATCCCACATCCCCGCTTAGTCGAATTATCCTTCCGTTCCGGGGCATCAAGGTACTATTACAGGCACTTCCCTTGTCACAACCGAAAGGATCTCTCAGGGGCACAATCGAATTTTGGAAAATACCATTTTTGGGGTTGGCGAGACTCCTGGACTAGAATATGTGCATATGCACTTAGAATTCTTATGGAATATGGGGACTTTTTGGGTGAATGGGATCTGCATTATATCTATCTATGTACGCTGTTATGGTGTACATATACATGTAGATCGACCGGTAGAGAAGTTTCACTTTATGTAGATAGATACACATACAATACACAAAGACTATCCTAGACAACACAAGGCTTTTCCGTCACAAACGAGATCCACGTTCGTCCGCGCCCTCTTGTTGTCTCCTATTCTAGTCTCTCAGTAAATAGATTCAAACGCTTCGCTTCTGCAACACAGACTCGCTCTTTCACAGTCACAATAGGCCTAAGGAACTGACCCTCTCGTGCTTTGAGCCCACTGCGGCTTTTTTTACATGACCATATGCGTCAGGAGAATCCCTCAATCACCATCTCACGATACTACCTTGACTTCAATTCTTCGTCTGAGTCTTCTCCAACCCCCATTAATCGAATTAACCAGTCCGGATATCGCCCTGGCCACCGCGATCCTAGCCTGGAAACCCGCCCTCAACTGGACTTGACAAGGATCTCACGCACGCACTCCTCATCTACAATACAACAACAGACGCAGGCCTCTTCAGGCGAGACAACAAGACGACATTCATGCTTAATGCGTAGGATTCATTTCTCGCGGGAGTAAAGTTGGGGAAACCTTCTTTTGTATTTTCTTCTTGTTGCGCCTTGTGACGGTTCTTTTTTCGTTCTTGTGTTTCGTCTTGGTTGAGCAACAACAACGTCACTCCTTTACTTTTCTGTTGTCTGCACTGGTCTGGTTATCACTTGATATACTTACATATTCACCTAATACGCCTTTGGCTCATGATCCCACGTTTACAAACTTAATAATCCACACCCAAAATGGTATCTTTCTTCGGTCTAAAACTAGGTGGTGATAAAAAGAAGTAAGTCCTTTCTAGCGCGTCCCGTTCCGTCCCGCATTCCAGACTAACCAAACTAACAAAAAACAGGAAATCCCTCCCCGAAGTCATCCCCGCTAAAACCCGCGCTCTCGACCTTGACGAACCACTTCCAACACCGACATCACCCCTTCAAGGACCCCGTACATCTAAAATATGGAGTCTCTCGCCGTCTTCCCGCCGTGGCAGCTTCGCTAGACCCGGCACATCGCATTCGTTTCGGTCTGTTTCAGCTCCACGCCCTATGTTCATGAATGGCACTGCTACGGCGTCGTTGCAGGATTTACAGAGTTTTGAGGGGTTTCCAAGACCGAAGAGGGATAGTTTGAGAGAGAGTCCGATGGGTAGTGATAGACTTTCTATGAGACCGGCTGCTGCAGTCGGTGGAACGTTCCCGAGAGTTAGGGCGGGGTCGAAAGCTACTTCTATTGGGGGAGATAGTATGGCTAGTCCTAGGACTAGAACGGATGTTATCCTTCCTAAAAGACAGGAGTCTATGCCAACTATGCAGAATCGGGGGCATGCTTTGGAGTCTTTGTTCTCGGCGGATACGGAAGCGGATGAGGAACCGGAAACTATCCCTGAGGTTTCTCCTATGGTTATCCCAAAATTAGATCCCATTGTACCGCCTGCCAGCTTGGAGGCTGCACTTATCACGGAGTCGCCTAGAACTCCTATGCTTCACTCACCTCTGGCTTACTCTTCGAGTCCCCTTATTGGACATGTTGCTTCTTCAAGCCCTAAGACCTACTCACCTGGTACTATGCACTCACCATACTCGCCTAGTATCCCCTCGCCTAACCGACAGAAAATGCCGCCAAACTCTGCTTTCAAGCCGTACTCACCTGGTGCTACACTACCTACAAAGACCGTCGCGCTGGAAAGCTCACCTATCAGCGATGCTATCCAACCTACTCCAATCACCACTTCAGCCCCAATTAAAGCTGATGCCCCCCCGGTTCTGGATACTTCCTTCTCGATCTCTACCAGTATTGATACCAGCGCCATCAGTATCCCTACACCTTCTCCTATGATCCCCGAATCGCCTTTCAGCCAGTTCAACTTTGAATTCGACTTTGGAACCAACACTAGCACCAGCACTGACGGGTCGACTGCCCCCTCAAGCGTAACCACCGGAGTTCCAGGGGAAGATCAAAGTCTCTGCTCGCCTGCCTTGGAAAGAACGGAAAATGTACCCCTTAGCAGGACTTCCACGTCTAGTCCCAGTCCCAGCCTCCCGTTGACAATCAATACAAACGTCGACACTGGACTATCTCCCCGCGGCTCGGCTTCCAACACATCAGGCCGTAGCATTCCGTCTCCTTCTCAATCAATCCGCTCAAACCGCAGTATTGAACGTCCTTCTTTCGACAGACAACCTACGACGAAGCCCTCCGCCCCATCCGGTCTCCGTGTTGTCCGCAACGCCATCCCCAGTATCGGTCCTGACGCCGGCCTGAACCTTGCCAACTCGATCCAATCACCGTCCTCAGTAATGCTCACCGGAAACCTCGGCGCCCGCTCACCAACTCCCGACGACGAAAAGTTTGTACTCCAGGGCGATGAAGTTTTAGCTCTTCAGTGGGAAGGACCACCAGTGATTAAGGAATTTGCTGCCAAGAGAAACACCATGACTTTGGAGTCGCCTCACCGCCAGTCCTTCAGTTTTGACCTCGACACAGATGAAGAGAAGTCGCCTGTTATTATACCCCAACGCTTCGATTCACTTCCCGGAGTTACCAAGCCTGTAACCGACTCTCCCCAGCGTCCCCGGACTTCCGCTGGTCCAAGCACGAATACGCCTAGATTCGGCGGAATGGCCAACTTCACCCGTAGTTGCAGCACCGATGGAAATCGCCGGTTGTCTGCCCTTCGTCCTGCAACTTTGGCTCTTGGAGCTGGCTCTGGTGTTCCTAATGGTATGGCCACTGCCGCGGGACGTCTTCAGTTCCCTGCTATGCCGTCGCCGAGACCATCGATTAGCGAGTTTGATTTGACTAGAAGTCAGAGCCCCTTGCTCAACATCGCCATGCGCTCGCCGACTTTCGGTAGACCCGGTCAAGACCGTGAAGAGGATGCAGTGTTTATCCCCGCGGCTATGGCATCCCCTATTAACCCATCTTCCAACTCGATTTACACCGAGTCTATTGCATCGTTGAACTCCCCTCTTTGGCAGCCGAACCCCTTGACGACCTCGGCCAGAAGCAACACCGAGGGTCCCTACGTTCCCCCTAGAAACCCTGGACGTGCTGGCCCCGCAAACGTCATTAGAGCATCAACATGGGAACCTGCCTGCCAAATCACCCCCGTCGCCGGCACCATTGGTCTCGTCGAACCACAAAGTGCCATTGTACAAACTGCAGAGGTTCTTTGGCCGTTGATGTCCGAAGAATCTTCCCCACCTACTTCCCCAGCTCCCGCTACCGCTACTGTTGCGATTACCGCGGCTTCACCACCTTCCCAAATCATCACTGACCGAGCTATTGAGACTTCTCCTTCCCGTGTTGGTAGAGACACCTCTGGTCAAAGAACTCCTACACCACGTGACCATTCTGTTCCCCGTGGCCGTGTCGGCGCCCCTGCTGGACCTTCCTCGGTCCGCGATCGTGTTCGGAATCTTGAAGTCCGGGAAGCTTCTGCTGACCGTAGCAGAAGTCGTAGTAGAGACCAGTCTACCCCCCGTAAAATAGGCATGTCTCCTATGAACGCTGGAGGCTTCGCCCGTGGAGTCAGCCCTATGGCGTCAAGATCCAGAGAAGGCAGTACTAAGGGTGGTAGAGAGTTGATTTAGATTTGGTGTGACGACTAATGATGTGCTTTTTTTGCGTGTTTCTTTTGTTGGTGATATTTCACCTTCTTTCTTTAAATTAGTTTATTTCTACTGCGGTGAAGTTTTTATCGGCCGTGGCTGATGAGATGGAGCTGGGTTTTGTGATTCCCCTTTTTTACTTTAGTCGGGGTGGTTTCTTTTGTTAGGTTTGAGCGTTGTGTTTTTATTTTCAATAGACTGGATATACTTTAATCTGATGTGACGTGAAATCAGGTACACATTTCTGCCTATAACTGCATGCTTACTTGTTTCATGTCAATCCCAAAATAGAAACACGGGATCATCTAGATATCTATCATTTATCAGATGTCAAGATCTCTTTTCACCATGTGAAAGGATGCGTGTAACAAGTTTAAACTCGTAACACAGCCCTTGATTATAATGCATCCGACATGTACGGTACTTTCCATTGAATCCTACCATGAACCTCAACCGATGACAACAACCGCTTAAGAAACCCCGTTTTATATTCTCTATTGGTTGCTGTTTCAGATATTTTGACACATTGAACACGAGATTTTGACTGCGGATTTTGTTACAGGGGATAATTACTATGGTATGCATATGTAAATGTGCAGTTTCGGAATCCTCCCGGCGGAACGGGATTTACCCGGATGACAAAATCCGATTGGTGCGCTAGGGCGGATGTATTGGAGTTGCGGGTGTGGCGGTTGAGACTTACAAATATGGAGATCTATGATACATTGTCGGTGCGTTGTTTTAGAAGATGAATGTCGGCTATAGATGATGTGTATTTGTTCAAGTATATAAACATGACGATGAGATCTAAGTTAGTCACGTTTGATTTTGGTCTTCAAGCTTCTGCTTACACCATTCATTCATATATACATTTTACATTCTTTAACTACAATGCATTATACCTCCATCATCGCTCTTGCTGCCTTAACCGGCCTTTCATTTGCTTCTCCAACTCCCATTCAACCCCGTGAGACTCTCGCTACAAACGTCGTCTTATTCACTTCCCCCACTAATGAGAACTGGACTGGTCCTGGTGTCCTCTATGCTCGCTCTCTTCAACTTGCCAATGGAGATCTTCTTGCCACATGGGAGAACTACTCACCTGAACCACCATTGGTCCATTTCCCCATCTACCGGTCCTCTGACAATGGGTCAACTTGGACTGAGATCTCCCAGGTGAACGACACTGTTAACGGCTGGGGTCTTCGTTACCAGCCTGACTTGTTCCAGTTACCTGAGGCTGTTGGTGACTTCCCCAAGGGCACTATTCTTTGCACTGGAAACAGTATCCCCACTGACCTCTCCGCTACAAAGCTCGATGTCTACGCTTCTAAAGATAACGGTCTTACCTGGTCTTTCGTCTCCAGTCTTGGAACCGGTGGTGAAGCTCGTCCTAACAACGGTCTTACCCCCATCTGGGAACCTCACCTGGTTTACATCAACGGGACTGTCGCTGCTTTCTACAGTGACCAGCGTGACACCCAGTTTGGCCAGAAACTAGTCCACACCACGAGTACCGATCTTCTCACCTGGTCAACTCTGGTTGATGATATCCATGATACTACTGACTATGATGCTCGTCCGGGTATGCCCGCGGTCGCTCAACTTCCAACTGGCAACTGGATCTACGCCTACGAAATTTGCGGAAGCGCCGGTGGTTGTAAAGTCTCGTACCGTCTTGGTTCATCTCCCTTGACCATGGTTGACCAGCCTGCTCATCTCTTGACAACCACTACTGGTGGCACTCTTACATCTTCTCCCACAATCACTTGGTCCCCCGTTGGTGGTGTTAACGGAACTCTCATTCTCAGCTCTGGCTCTCAGCAACAAGTCTTCACCAACCAAGCCCTCGGTGATCCTTCCGCCTGGGTAGCCCGGGACGTTCCTAACCCCGCTAGTTACAGTCGGTGGGTTGACGTTTTCGCCAACGACCCGTCTAAGCTGATGATCATCTCCGGAGGCCCCTTGTCCTCCGTCTCCGGAAACAAGATCACCTACAGCGCCGTTGACGTCGCTTCGCTGATTTCTTCGTAATTTTTTTTGCTTATCAGATTCTTTAACGGTCGTTCATCCAACAAGTCCTCTGTGGCGCAATTGGCTAGCGCGTCTGACTGTTAAGATTCGTTCGCAATCAGGAGGTTGACAGTTCAAGCCTGTCCGGAGGAGTTCTTTTTTGCCCGCTAGGGTTACTGTGGGCCTAGATGGCTCGAGTTAGTGCTATGATTTGATGAATTTACAACAATGTTTTCTTAATGTCTTGGCTGTTTGAAAAACTGCCGTTTTCCGTGAATGACGTCATAAATATGTGTAGCCTTGATTTGTGGCTTCTTTTTATTGGTGTCTACTTACCTTAGGTAATTGCCGACAGCACACTAAAGCCGTGTTTCATAAACTGGTCGTAGCACAAACACAGCCCATGAATTATTTTAACTTCACAAGTACTTTTAACCTCAACCTAATATTGTTCGCCAACCTCGCTACAAAAGCCCCTTTACACTGTTAACAGTCGCGTAACATTACATTCTCAACAAACGCAGTTAAATTGATTGCCCCTGTTTTCTCCGACTTACAATCAACATATATAGATATAGGAACTATACAGACGCAACGGAATAACACAAAACATCTATACAAGCATCGTTTCATTCAAGGCACTGCCGTGTCCCATATTACAACTGCAATATGCACCATGCAGCGTCCTCTTCCCGCTATACTGGCCCGTCCGGTATCACCAGCAAGCCAGCAGCTAACCGACAGCCTGGTCCACCAAGCAGAGCTCCAACACACACCTCTCAAGATTCTTTTGACTCGGCTCTTCTATATACATCCTATCAAGACGATCCCGCCGTTCGCTTAGTCGATAGTTTCATCGGAACGTCGGCTTCACCTCCAACACGACCGACGGTTAGACGACAAGAGACTAGCGATGAACCACCGCCTCCATACACAGTTGTTCCCGGGCCAGGGCCATCCCTAGTCGCTCCAGTTAGTACTGGCCAGCCTGTAGTGACACACAACTCACGGCCGATACACCGACAGCCTTCGCGCGAGCCGTTTCAAGGCTTTTCTGCCGTTCACCATGTGCCGTATCCTCCACCGCCACTGCGTACACTACGTGGGCAGCCTTCTTTGCCTGTTTTGTCAAACCATCCCACTACGCAAATCACACAATGCGTCGAGCCGCCTCAATCTATCCAGCCGGCTCCACAACATTTGACGGGTCAGCGCATCAAAAGGAAACCCCTTACACCAAATTCATCAACATTTCCTCTTTCGTCACCGACTATTCCGCCCAGAACCGTTAGAAAAGTCAAAAGTGAAGCTGTTATAGGCTCGCAACCTTTTAACCCGGCCGACGCTCCCGCTCTCCCCACGTCAGCTGATGACTTTGCCTTACATGGTACTCCAAACCAGGGAGCCAATACCGCTCTAGTATTACAACAACAACAACAACATCCTTCGTTTCTCCCCCCAGTACAAGATTCTACGTGGAAGAATGCCTTAGGCGAAGCCCAGTTCTTCGCTACGGGACTATTGGCGAGACCAGCGGAGACATCACGTCACTATAGTGTCATCAGACATACATATGCCTTGGTTTGGTATAGGGGGCCATCAACGTCGGTATCAATTTCAATTCTATCTGACAAGCCCTTACCTCCTGCAAGGCGTATATATCTCCAACAAAAGGGGTTTTCAGGAGACACAGGAATGGCGGTGAAAGCCTTCTTTGGTGGCTCCAACAACTGGATAGATGTGACACCGCAAATACAGTGTGAATCTAACCAGATCTTACCTGCTGACGAACGTGCGATGCAGAGGGATCTGGCACGGTTTAGAAAAAAGGCAATGGGGAGTTTAAAACGACAAATCGCTCGAGAATCATGTATTGTTCGAATCCCAGCCAATGCAAAGGATGGGTATTTTAGACTAGTGGTTACTGATGAAAACAAAAAGGTGCTAGCGGGCTGCCCTGTATTCAGAATTGCAAGCACATCGACTGATTCTAGTGCAATCCGGGGTTCATCCTTGAAAAGCATGCCGATAGAACTCGGTGTTAAGGTTGGATCTACAGTGGCGAACATCATGGTGGCTAAATATACAGCTCCTATTACAGGCGTTGCTGGAGTCATCGGGTCTAAGGCCCAAAGGTATGGAAGTAAGGCAGCCAAGGTACAGAAATATGGTGATAAGGCCATGCAACTGTCCGGAATAGACAAGGAATATGCAGACCATAAGAAGCAATGGGACCAAGCATACATGAGCCGCTATGAGAAAGATGATATGGGGCCTGGAATGGGAAGTGAAATTGCTGTCATCGGACAAGAGGAGGGGCCTCAAACTCCGTTTCCGATAAAATTCAGTGGAACTGTCGGTCAAGGGTCAGGCAGAGCTACGGCGCAGTTTGATATGCCGACAGCAAACCTCAAAGGAGTCCCGGACAACATCAAATTAAGAATGCCGGGAATATTTATGGGTTGGGCAAAGGTCGTAGCAGGCTCTGTGGACGTCGATATCGACGATGAATGGCATCAGGCTGTAGTGACCATTGGGCCGTCGCCCGACGTCGCACCCACGATCGTGCCTAAGAATACTGTTGTGGTTCACATCCTACAGGAATTCGATGGTGTGACGTTTTTCGGGGCTAAACTCAAGGTGATGCTTATGGGCTATATTCGGCCGGTGGTACTACCTCGGACGCGGGAAGAAGGCCTAGATCAGCAGAGTAATGACCTATTGGTTACTACTGTTAGTTTAAGTCGGCCGAATTGGTGTGCGGAGCTAGCGGATATTGTGATGAAGGAAGGGGCTTCACAGAAGTCTATGGCAGATAGATTCACAGAAGTGAGATTAAAGGTGATGGATCAGGTGGATAAAATCCCGATCCACCTTGCCGGCATCCGGACTGACGGAGCAAGTTCACGGGAACTGGGATTCGGAGCAGGCGGCATTTGGATCAAACGAGAATGAACATGTGGATATAGAACGGATTTGACACTGATGATTTAATGAATTGCTAAAAAGAATGACTATGTATCTAAACCAAACGAGTGCATGTCCGGACTGTGAACCGGGAACGTCGGAAGATGTGGAAACGTGAACTCATGGCAAAGGAAAAACGTAAAAAGAAAAAAAGACAAACAAGGAAATGGTCACCCCTCAATACCCTTTGGTATTTAAACCATATGATCAGCATGCAGCATATTCGTTCCCCGGCCACGACGCCCCGGTGTGGCGCAAATGTTATCATCAAATGGGTCCCGGGGACTAGGTGGCTCAAGCTCAATTGTGGGAAGCCGTCTAAGAGGGACGACGGGAGCTGTGATACCCTCGACGATAGTCTCACAACTACTACGCCGGCTACTACCGAAGCTACGCTGGGAGTTACTCGTGCTCGGTCTGTCTCTACAGGAGCCAGCACGAGAAACACTCCGTGAGTGCATACGGTCAGTCCACTTGGGTGACTTCTCAGCCGCGTTCATGGCTTCCCAGGCGGCATTGTTATCGGTTGGGCCGTCATGTACAAGGCCCCAGCGTGGGTCTTCGGCAAGGGAAGAGCCGAAGGAACGCATGAGGAGGCCGATGTAGACGGGGCCGATGACGGTGTTGGTTAGGATGGCCCAGATGGCAATGCAGAATGCATCAGTGGAGATATAGGTTGTGTGGTTGTGGCCAACTTGGATTGTCAAGAGACCAATGTCACCACGGGCTACCATGCCGAAGCCCATGATGAGAGCTGGTTGCCAGATGTCATGCATGAAGACATTCATAGGGGGCAGAGGGTAACGGGTAAGAAGATCGTAGATAGGGATCAAGAGAGCGAGAACAACCTTGGAGAAAAGCATAAGGATGGAATAGACGGCACCTTTCCAGAGAACGTCGGTTTCAAACATGTCCTTGAAGGGAATAGCGAAGCCGACTGAAGCAAAGAACATGGGCTCAAGGATATATTTCTGGCCTCCAAGGAAATACTTTTCAAACGTATGGGTGAAGTTGGGGGTCTTGCCGGGCTCCGTCTCACCGTGTTCACGGGACAAGACCATGAAGGGGCTGTCGGGGTGGATACACGGGAGTCTAGCCAGAACCAAGCCAGCAGTCAAAGCACCAAGAAGAGTGCTTGTTCCAGCATAGCTAGCAAGTGACATGAACCCGGTAAGAGCCAACACCATGAGAAAAATGTTGCTGACGTGCTTGAACCTGGCAAAGTAGGGTTCAATGTACCAGCGAAAGACAGGACCAAAGAGGTACTTGGTTAAAATGACTGAGGAAGCCATGATGCCGACAGAGGCAAACACAGGCTTGGCAATAACCCAGAAAACACTATCGGCATCCTCACCCGCTTCAATTTGCTGTTGGGCTTCGCCAAGACCGTCGATAACGGCCGAGACAATAAGTCCGACGGTGTCATTGAGAACGACGGAACCGATAAGGATAGTACCGATGCGGGTACGAGAAAAGTCAAAGTCTTTGACAACGGTGGAGATGACGACGAAGGTCGTACCAAGGGATGTGGCGGAGAGAGAAGCCCCGATTATGAAGCTTTCAACTTTGCCTGGGGTGTGTTAGTATGTGTATGTTGTGAGACGGCATATGCAGGTTTAATTGTGGGTTGAGAAAACTTACCGAATTCGAGCCAGCCGTGTAAGAAGCCTAAGGAGACGGCCATGGGGATTAAAAGGCCGATGGATCCGGAGATGATGATCATGAAGACGTGTTTCCTCATAGACTCAATGTTGATGGTTAATCCACCTTCGAATACTACGAGGATAAGTCCGAGATATCCCAGACTAACAAATGTTTGTTGCCATTCAAGGCTAATAAGGTTTCCAATAGGTACACCATAGATCATACCGACCATGATTTGGCCGACGGGGCCGACCTTGAAGACTTTAGAGGAAAGCCATTCTGAGACGGATAAAAGGAAGAAAAAGGAGATGAGCAACAACACCTCACTGACTATAAGGGAACGAACGGTTAGTTGGTGTTAAAATAGAACATGAACACAAGGTACTCACTATCGGGTTCAAAGTATTCAAGAAAGTCCCCCGTTGGGTCTTCGGGACTCGGGGCCATGACAGGCTATATCGGTTTATATGTATATCAAGTGTATGTATCTTGGAGACGTTAAGTTTCTCAAAATGGATGCCAAGAAATGCACGACACCAAAGACGGAAAAAACGGGGCTAAGAGAGACAGTTATACCAAACAAGAATCCCAAATCATCGGTAACAAGCGAACCCTTCTTCCGTCCAACGAACGACACCGAAACCACCAGAAACAACGTCTACAAAAAACTTTCTGATATCGAGACCGGCTGCCGCGACGTGGGATACTATCCTAGCGAAGGACCCGGAACACAAGTGTGGGGTCACCAAGCGCGTTGGTTCGATATTGGCTCGATGGTGGTGTGGAAAAGTTGCTGGTGGAAATGCGTGCTGTGTAAGGAACGTATGGTGACGAGACTGTACTGAGTATCACGAATGGAGCTGGATAGCCGGGTTTTCAGCGGATAGATGCAGATGAATGAGTGTGATGGAATGAACAAGGGAACGTGGAGTTTGCCGTTACTGTGATGTGGCGTGAAAAAGAGAGATGTGGATTTTCTGATAGCGATAGAAGACTGGTACTAGGGATTTTTCAGAAGAGTACCTGATATCGGTGTAGATCAATAACGAGGCTTAGAAAAAGGGCTGGTTTGTGGTATGATGGACGTCGATGATGCAAATGTAAATGCTAGATGATAGTAAAATGAATGGACTTGAAGCGGGTAGGCCTCAATATAGTATGCAAAAAAGAAAAGAAAAAATGAATGTAGAACAAACCCAATTAAACAATCAAAATCAAGGCAGTAAACGGGCTTATACAACCTGGTGATGATGCAGAATACTCTCGATTCTCTCTGGGGGTTAACGAGACATGGCTGAGCCTTTGTACTCATTGTCTACACGGCCTTTGTTCAAAGAGTCTGCCACACAATTATGCAAATCACCAACTTTCTTTACTCGTTATGCTTTAAAATAGAGAAGACATACCACATCATCGGTCGTTAACTTGCAGATGCGGCTCCCAACAAGCCGACGTCAGTTAGTTCTCTCAAAGCGACGTCGCGGATAAATATAGGTGCGGCCGTGCGGTTATAGGTGTAGATATGTAGCTATCAGGAAAATGACACTGTGTGTTGTGTGTATTCTTTGTATGTATCTGATTACAGTGGGTGGGATTGTCTTGCAGATCACTCTTGCCGCTGGGCTACTTGTTATCTTTCATGATATTCATCCCTTGTTCATTATATTGCAAGTATAGATGCATTTACAGACATATATGTACACAGATAGTCTTTGGCCCTCATCCCCTTTGTGTGCCGGAAAACAGTTGCTCCACAGCATCTGAACCCTTTTGTCTCAAACAAAGCCCATGCATTGGGTCTTTCAGTCTTTCAAGAGACTGGCTGTGTAGCCATCCCAACACTGTTTTCTCACGTCTATTGACCATGTAATATATCCCTGCCAATCAAGATCTTCCCCTTTTTGTGGCGGTACGGCGTCTGTAACTCGTAATTCCAATGATTCAGTATCATGGTTTAACAGATTCCGATTTGCGTGTTGAAGGCCTCATGGGTGGGATGCGCAAGTCGATGCTAGTTATGAGATGGTTCTTTTATCAGCATTAAGACTGGATCAGTATCGAGAAAACTAATTGTAGCATGGGGTTGCAGTAGGATTATTATAGGGGAGACTCAATGGAGAATAAGTATTTTCGGTACCCAGATTTGACACTTTTTGTGGATTCCATCGTCAACTTCGTGTTGAAATTCACTTTTAATTCATGACCCACACGGAGTATTCCAGTGCCAGATCACAAATAAGAAACTTCCTGATATCTCCTATTAAAGCACATCGCACGCCGTCTTCTGAAACTCTTTCTTTAGCACCGCCTCGCATACTCAAAACACTGCCAGCCAACCACTCCAAGGATTTCATGCATGTGAGAAACGTGACCCCTGATCATCCCAACTCTTGATTCCGAGAGAATCCTGTTTACCAGGGTTTTGTTCCCTCGATGTTGCACAACTAAAGTGCCAAGCTTGTCGTTTGTCTGTAGCTAGGCATTTGTTCTGCTGGTACCCGTCGGTGGCGTCTTATAACCAATGAAAACTCAGCCATATGCATTGATAAAACAATGTCGCCACAGATATCCATACAACGTGTATGTACCCGCCCAAACGGCGGAAAGGCTTATGTACATATGTACATGCAGCGATCTGCAAAAAACTAGCCAAGTTACCCCGCAATTGTATGTACAAACATACATAGACGCGCGCATGTTGCAACTTCAACCGTCGGAATACTGCTTATCTCAGATATATACATACACTACGATGAAACATACGGAAGTCTAGAAAAAAAGAATGATTCGATGATATCTAAACAGCTTATGCGCTTATCTGTCAATACATTAAGTCGTGGGGGATCATCATGATATTGACATCGTGTTGCCAGAATGAGTGTTTCCGGCTACGTGCATGGATCATAAACTATCAGATAGTTTAATCATCTGACACAAATCACATGTAGCAGATTTAGAGGATGATGCAGGACAGCGGAAACTTCGGCTTGTGTGGAAATATGCGATTCGTGGCAATAGGGAGACAATGAGATCAGTTTAACAATGATGACGCAAGAGGAACGGAAGGATTCCTTTGTTCTTAACCAGTTGCAATAATAGGGTTAACTATACAACCAAAGGGTTATTTTCTTACAACAACATACCCCATGTCTCCGCAATCGATAAGAACCAAAAAAAAGTTCATGGTTCAAATTAGAATCGTGATAGTCTTTAATAGAAACCATATCTACATTCACATACACATAATGGCACCCAAAATGGCACCCAAATTCAAGCCAACGATTGGCAAAAGCGGAGTTCAGAAGAAGAAGTTCCAACCCAATGCTAAGGTTCTTCCTGATGGTCCTTGGAAGAGAAAGCGTAAGTTCACGCTACAAGTGCGGTAGGTCGCAAAAGGTACAATTACTAACACCCACTTTCATACATAGTCGAAAAAGAAAAGCGCAGTGCGATAGAGTCTAAGAAAGTCAAGAGACAGTTTGACAAAGTCCGGAAACAAGTTGGCACGACCAAGACGAGATTACACGATGTGGAAGACATGAGCGAGCAGGAATACGATGAGGATGAGATGTCAGAGGATTCCGCTTCCGATATTGAACAAGACGATGAAGAGACCCTCGAAAACGATCTCACCAGCGGTTCCGAACAAGAAGATGCCGACGAAAACGCCTCCGAAGACGGCTCCGACGTAGACATCGACATTGACGAGATCCTCGCCGAGGAAAACATAACACCCGCGCCCCCAAAGAAATCCTCTAAACCCGCCGACTCAGATTTCACCCACCCCTCCCGTCGGGACCTTGAACCTAAGAAACGCCCCGGCTACTTCGACAAGCAGATTGCAAAGGCGGAGGCTAAGAAGAAGGCTATCGAGGAGAAAAAGGCGGCGATTGCGGCCAAGACCAAGGAGAGAGATGATGCTATTGTCGCGAGACAACGGAGGAGAGAAGACTTTGGGAGAACGTTGAATGGTGGCGGTAGAGGTGGGAGAGGCGAGAGAGGCGGAAGAGGAGGCTTTAATGGACGGGGTCGGGGAGGTTTCGGGGACCGAGGCGGACGTGGCGGACGTGGAGGGAGAAATGATGTTGGACCGGACGGAAAGCGGAAGTTGGGGAGGGAAAGTGAGTTTTTGTTGGAGAAGGTTAAGCGGATGATGGGGAAATAGTGGGTTTGGTTCATATATCATGGCGTTATGCTTTTTTATTTTGATGTTTGATTTTGTACGACAAATGTATACACAGTTTAGACGCTTTCTCTATAGTACAGTAGGCAACTTGCCTGAGTGGTTAAAGGGTATGACTCGAATGGTTTACCATCACGCTATCATATGGCTTCGGCCGCGTAGGTTCGAATCCTGCAGTTGTCGTGTTAATTTTTGATTGTTTGACATTGTGATGCGGGGTTGATTGGATGGTGGTCGTACTTTTTGATTACGACTGGAAGGTTTTGGCGGACTGAGAGCTATGAGCATACCATCGCGGCAACAGAAGTGGTACCTTTGGTCTTGTCACTATTGCATGTTTCGACAAGGAATATATAAAAAGTATGAGCGGAAGTTTCTACACAATGAGAAGGAGTGCCGAGAGTAAGCATCCACCGGACAGGCAAGAGGTTGAACTAGATGATCATTTTAAAATCCGAGGTAATAGGCGTGATGCAAAATGTCTGCCACAGCGAAGATTATTGATGTTTGTTATGCACACAAGTTCTCCAGTTCGGGCGGTACCGTTTATTCTGTACATGACCTGTCAAAGTAACTTGATATTCAAGACCGTGTACATTAGAGGGTCTTCTGTGACGCCACGGAGCTTAACGACATCCGTGCTCCGACTTACCAATGACAAAAATTAATGCTTCGATGAGCTAGTTGGTTTCAGGGGCTCTTGTGACCAAACGTATATGAACTCCCAAGTTCATTAGTTTCATTGAATTAGTGACATGACGTTGAATACCAGTCCACTTTTTGTAATTTAGTTATTTGACATTTGATGTACTGACATGAGGTTGGCGGACCCATAAGAAATAGGGTTACCTACCCTATGCAGCTCTATTTCTGGTTGGCCAGGTATTGGTTCCCGCATGAACCCAATTATTTACCTTCAAACGTACTGAACGACTTTGAACTTTGTTCTTCTAATTATTGACACAATTTCCCCGCACGGGAATCACCCAAAACACCCATTCACAAAACATTCACGACAGCGACGATTTCACGACTATAACGACGACTATACAAACACCAACGTGCTCATGCGCCTTACGTCATTCGCAAGGCTCGCTTTCGTAGCCGGGGCATTAATATCCACAGTTTCGGCCCTCTACAAAGATGAAGTTGATCAAGTAGATTTCCACCACCGTCTCATTGGAATTCCCGGTTTAGAATCGACCCAGTTTGTCAGTGCTAAGGGCCGCGATGTCATTGTCACGTTGTCCGATCTACACATCGTGGCAGCTGTTTCGGTATCAGATGGGACTGTTGCGTGGAGGCATGATCTGGCAGCCGACGAGGAGGTTGAGAAATCTAAGTTAGCCATCTCCCTTTCCGGCGAGCTGGCCATTTCGGGTGCTGGACGGAAAGTTGATGCTTGGGAGATCAGCACAGGCAGGAGCTTGTGGAGCCACGTACTCCAAGGATCAGTTATTGACGTGGCGATTGGAGGATCCGAAGGCAAGACCGACGCTGCATTTGCGTTGACCGAAAACGATGGTGTATACTCCCTTACTCACTTCAGCCCGACAGACGGTGGTGTGCTATCGCAGGTTGTTATTGACACTACATACTCCTTGCACCGTTTAGCTGCCGTTGACAGCAAGGTGTACGCCATTGCTATCTCCGAAAGCGAAATCCAAATCAGCACTTTTGATCCTGTTGCTGGAAAAGTCACCGACACCTTCGCCATATCTAGCAAGGGTAATGGAAACCCCAACATCCTCTTTGTTGGACAGAGCACGACCGCCCCGATCCTTGTTTGGAGTCACGGAGGCTCAAGCAACATCTTCGTCAATCATCTCGGAAGCCACGCCAAAACTGATTTGAAGCTTCCTGCTACTTCTTTACAGGTCGAGGTCCATGCCACCACCGATTCTGCTGGAAACATCTTTGCTGTCTTCCATACCCGATCCCGTTCTGGCAATTCGGCTGTTGTGTACCAGATTACTGGAAATGCCGCTAAGAAACTGCATGAGCTGGAAAGTCTTGTCGGGCGCGGAACGTTCGACGCCCAATCCCTTGACGGTGTTCCGTACTTTATCCGGATTACTGATTCTGACGTTTTGCTGATCAACGCTAACTCGGCCGAAACTATCCATTCCTGGCCAATTGCCTTTGCCACTCCTAAGGCGATAGTACACGGGGTATCGAAAATCCAAAAGTCAGCCGACGGTGCCCTCTCTGTGTTGTTTTCTGCAGTGACTGGCGATCAAGATTGGTCGATCCTGAGAAATGGATTTGAATTTTGGTCCCGTTCAGAAGGCCTCTCGTCTTCTATTGCTGCCTTATTCCTAACCGATCGCAAGTCTCGTGATGTATTGAGAGCTTTGGACGAGGAGGCCCACACCGGACCTATTCAGGCGTATATTCATCGTATTGTTCGCCACCTGGGCGAATTACAACACTTGCCACAGTATCTGCAGACCCTCCCTGACAGGATTCTTGATGCAATTTATAGCACAGAGTCGGCTGCTTCTGTGGCTGCTTTTGGCTTCGGTAAAACCTTGGTGGTGGCTACATCACGCGGTCGCTTATATGCCTTAGACACTGGCTCCCACGGTAAGCCCATTTGGGGTAAGCAGGTTACTGCCTACGTGCCCGGACATAAGTGGGAAATTCTTGGCCTCTATCACGATGAAGGGCGTAACCGCATCATTATTACCGAAAAGTCCGGACTTGCAATTGTTATTAGTGCATCGACCGGAGACCATATTCAGACACTGCCACCGGCAACCAGGGAGCCCCTGCAGAGCACCTTGTTCTTTCCTAACGCGTCATCGATTGTGTCTGTTGGTGTCGACGGAAAGGTCTTTATTCCCAAAGAGACTATAGTTGACGTTACCTTTGTAGTAAAGACTCTGGAGGGTGGTCTCTCGGGTGTTATGGTGAAGCCCGATGGTAGCCAGAGTATCTCATGGACTTTCACGCCCCCCAATAGAGCCTCTCTTACTGGTGTGTATACTCGTCCTGAGCACGACCCCGTGGCTTCCATTGGTAGAGTACTTGGTGATAGATCCGTACTGTACAAATATTTGAACCCAAACACTGCTGTTGTCACCCTGTACAACCAGGCAGATCGGACTCTTACCACGCTTGTTATCGATACTGTATCCGGTGCAACTTTACACTCGGCAACTCACACAGGTGTAGCGTCAGACCAGCCAACTTCTTGCACGTTTTCTGAGAACTGGTACGCTTGCACTTTCTTCGCCAAGTATGTCGTATCCGACGGCAGTGGAAGGACCTTGGCCGGACAGCACATGGTGATGACGGATCTCTATGAATCTGAACTTCCTAATGACCGCGGCATATACGAGTCTGACTCGGAGTCTTCATCGCTAGGCACTAACCCCGTGCCAAACTCTGTCGCACATCCATACGCCGTTAGTCAAGCTTATATCATCTCTTCACGGTTGTCAGAACTTTCGGTTACACAAACTTTACAGGGAATTGCCACCCGCCAGATTCTTGCCTACGCACCCGACCTGAAAGCAGTCTTCGGTCTGCCACGTTCTTTATTCGACCCGAGACGCCCGGTCGGTAGAGACCCTACCCCTGCGGATATGGAAGCTGAGGGTCTTCCTCGGTATGCCGCTAATGTGGAACTGGACCCCAAGGCAACAATTTCGCATGCCAGAGAGGTCTTTGGTATTAAGGGAATCTCCACTGGTACCACTGGAATGGAGAGTACCGGGCTGGTGGCTGCATATGGTACGGATTTGTATTATTCAAGGGTTTCGCCCAGCGGGAGATTTGATATATTGGGCGCCGCCTTTGACCGGGTCAGTTTGGTGGGGACTTGCGTTGCCTTGTTTGTGGCGGTTCTCGTATTGAAACCGATGGTTTTGGGCAAAAGTATTGATAGTGTTTGGAAATTAGTTGTCTAGAGGTAGCACATGTATGTTAGTTGTTTTTGATGAATTCAAGTGTCTAGAAGTTTCAAGTTATCTCGTGATATGTAGGTACACCCTGATACGTGGGAAACCCGTGCGTACCCGCTGTTGTGTAGCACATATATGTATATAAGTGTACGTATATTTCGATATCCGGTTGCTGACATGGCGGGCCGGCGTTGTTAAGTTCTCTGCTTGTACTGTTCTAAAAAAAATTAGTACAACACATAAAGGCAAAAGGCAAGGACTGATAGAAAAGATAGTCTCAGACTGACGCGGCGTGATCTACATGTTGTAGAACTGTATTTGTCGCGGGCATGATGCAAGATTCATGAAGCAAAAGGCGCATTACACACACCGTGCTTATATATAGATTGCTTCCAGTCATAAGGTCCGTTTGAGAACCGCCACCATGGGTTGACAAATATGCACTCATTCCAACATCCCCAAATGCTCACAGGAAGCCGAGAGTGACACTGCTCCTCGTCAGACGATTCGTATAACAAGTCCTGCGGGAACACACAAATCTTCCGTGTAACATGGGGATAGATTGATTCGAGGTGTAATGTGCTGTTCCAAATGCATGTGATCGGTAGAACGACTTCTAGATGTTGATTGTATCACGTAAGGCTAAAAGTATTCTCCAGTCAACATTTGATGCCATAATTGAAGTGAGGTAATGTTTAGTTGGTAACACAAACATTCATACTTTCATACTGTGTTCATATACAGCAGGGTTTCATCAGCATTAGTGGTCGATGACAAATGGAGAGAAGCTAAGTAGAGATAACGCTTTGAGGGTTGAGCATTTTGTTGAGTCATATGTCTTACACATGTTGTCATTGATTCTATAATTGTGCAGCGCTTTGAGGTTTGCGCACGAACGTATCACTACATGAATCCCAAAAATGAAGATTTGTCCATCCGCAGAATTGCACTTGTGTAGTAAATGTTGTCTTTGATATTTGTGTGACATTGCACAGCCGTGCTGTGTTGAGCCCTGAGTTTTGATCTTTGTAGTAGGTTAAACACGACGGATTGGGAAGAAGAGGCTATACCAAATAGAGTATTTACTAAATACGGCCAACTTTACACCGATCCGATGATGACGGCTTAACCTAGAGTCTGTGGTTTAACTGTTTGTTGCCTAGTCAGATGTGGTCATTTGTAAATGATGGCATTGGTGATTATGCCTTGCAGCACCCCCTCTCTGCTATGACTGGTTGGGAATAGCGGTTGTGCCTTAATATGCACTAGCACTGGCCTAGATGAGGTGATCTTCCAATATATCGGTACGTCGGTTGGATTCCGAACATGTAGGCGACTGAAATATTGAATCGTGTCAAAGGAAAATACCAAATTCACTTGATATCTCGGGTTGATCAGCTAGTACCAGCTCGCCAAAGTGGGATATACCCCTACATATGGAAATAGGGGAAAACCTGCATATGAAAATAAGTACATGTGATACTATATACTATATGTCTATCACCTGTAAGTACATAGGTAATCACCTGTTCATTTGATTCACATGAAAAAAACCGTGACCAGGTGGGTCCAACCGAACCTGTTCAGCGGACTGTGAACTAGTCAGGATACGTAATCACCAGCGCATATTTATAGGCGATGGAGCGGAGGCTCACAAGTTGAAAATACCACATGTGTGCTATTTGGAGGTTTCATTAACAGACATGATAGTACATGCCGTCTCGTCTCATGACTCCCTTTATTCGGCATTTGTGTTCACGCAGTGCTGACCATGACGACGGACGGGTCAGTTTTAGGATACACGTGTACATAAAAGCCTAAATGCACGCCACGCTACGCCTCGCCTACAATGTCCGATTTTGTATTTTTAACACAAATTGTTATTGTAATTTGATAACAACGTTTTGTAAATCGTGAACGACAGGCAAATTCCCAAATGTGGTTCTATCAGCTGATGTAATTGTAATTTCACATGTACTGACAACCAACTGTTATAGGCGAAAAGTCCAAAAGGGGAAAAACAAGAACAGTGCATGTGGCCCACAATGTGACAAAAAAAATGAACAACGGAACCCTGCAAAATACAACAGTACATACCCTACAGTGTATTTTCGGGTTGTTGTGAGAATGATGGCCACTGGTAACGTTAAAGTAGAATAGATAGTATCTAAAGACAAGATACTAGAAACACGACACCGTTCATATTATCAGGGCTGTCTCCTATATAAACTTACTATATCGTACAATATACTCAACCAACAATGAAAGGTGATGTGAAACCTTGAACCTTAGAAGGTTACCAACTTTCTCTCATGATGAAAAAAATGAATGAACTTATTATTCGAAACTGGAAAGTTAGCGAATGAATCCTTAAACATGTATGTACTTTGTGACTTACCATGTCGTGATCCGTGAGAATCACAAACCTCTAACTCCAAACCGTAATATCCCACGACAAAAGAAACGAAAAACAAAAGCATGCCATCTAATGTTCTTCCAAACTCAACCGAACAGCGCCTTAGTTTTTGTTTAGAGCCAGACCCCAATATCCCATAATATAAGAACCCGAAAAGCGTATGTGATCTGTTACACTCCCGCCATTCAATCCAATGACACCTTATTAAACCCAATTTTTTGATCAAACCCCAAGACTCCATTTTCCACAAGTTTTCCCGCAAAAAACAGTATCCGTCTCTTTCTGGTTAGTATAAAGGAAGGTTTCTCCATTTCCATCTCTGTCTGTTCCATAGTCGTTTCATACCATTCGTCAGGGAGATAGTTGTTCGACCATGTATAACCTCGCATCAAACCATCCTCAGGAAGCCATGTCTCAGGAGAAGCAATTTTTCCATGATTTGAAGCAACCTGACTATCCCTGAATTTCTGGTATTCCGTCATATCATTCATTGTACCATTGAACTTTTCTGAAGTAACTGCCGGCCGATGTTCCTGGGGTGGTGCCAATGGAGCATAAAATGTTTCAGGAAGAGGCTCATTGATAACCCATATATGGTTTAAGACAGCCACCAGTTTATCCCAAGGTAGAGAATTTGTCAATATAGAGTTAGGAGCATGGCGTGATAGATGTTCCAAAAATACAAATGTAACATGAAGATAAGGAACGCCGATGTGTCCAGTGACGTGCAGGGTTCCATTGTGGTCGAGAAATACTGATGACATGATGTCGAGAACTTGACAGAAGAGCTTCACAGCTGCATTGAAAACAGTGGTGTTGCCGTCACTGTTATACAAGAGTTTGCCGCTAGTGGTATACTCATATAATGCCGTAATGTTTGTCGCAGCCAAAGGAGCGCTAGATTCCAACCAAGGTAAAGGACTCTTAATAATATCGGCAGGCAAGTCCTTCAGAAGCTTAGACAGAAACAACTCAATATCGTTATCGGCTAAATTGTTGGCCCTTTGGGCTGGGGGCCTGGAAACCACAGGAGCATTCGGCGCAAGCTTTGCATTTTGAAACGGGACAGCTAAAGAATCACCAGACACAGAAGACACGGAGGAGGATATCTCACTGGGAGGAGAGCCAGTCAATGACTTAGCAGTCGAAGTAGTCGTCAAGGATAGCGGAGCCTTCTGAGGAGGGTGGATTTGACGAAACATCAACCCGTGAAGATGGATAATGCGGTAGTTGACACTGGTGTTTCCCTTGGACACAATCTCAGCAGTTGGATCAAGAAGAACGCTGATATACTCTCGGGTCTGCAGGAACGGATCGGTTGTGCTCACAGCTTTCATGTAGTAGTGAAGTCTGGGGACTGGATTACCCTGGGATAGCACGCCGAGGTGGTGGTACAAACGCCCGCAATTAGGTTCCTCCGCCAATGACTTCTGATACCAAGAACGAGCCTGAACTCTCCATGTGTCTCTCAAGTCGGACTGCTTCGTCTCAATGGCCATTTGAAACCTCGCCAAATCGCCCAAACACTCAGTCCAAACACGACGCAAAGGGATGACTGTTTCGTACAACAAACTGAGCAACCCATAGCACGTAGATAACCACGCTACCATGAACTCTTGGGTTCGCGGGAGACTCTTGCGCATCAGCTCTAGAAGGTTGTAAATACCATGATGCCACATGCGCGCCGGCATGTTGTACTTGAGGGGAAGCTCTGTGAGTGCGCGTGTGCCCGATGGGTGGTGCGTGGCTAATAGAAAGTCGTGATGTTCCAATAACAAAGAATGATGTAAAGAGATGAGTGCTTGCCATTGCTCGTCCTCAAGCCCATTTAACCCGTTTGGGTCGTTGTGAACGTTGATGCATTTGTTCTCAACGAGCACGACCCCCGAGTATATTCCTTTTATCTCTGCCACCAGTTGTTTTTTGGAGATTGTGGTTAGTTTGATCTCTTTCACCAGCTCATTGGCAGGTGGGAGGACAACAGGCCCTACAGGGGGCGGATGTTCTTTGGGATGCGGTGGATCTTTTCCATCATTGTGGATAAGTGCATTATGAGGGGGTGCGTGTTGACTAGTGTTGGTTTGCTTCCCTGGCATGTGATTTTCTAAGTTATCATTAGTTAGAATGGAAACAAAAAGTAGAAATATATGCTGTAAATACCGAAGTTGCGTTTTGGGGGAAGTATTAACCCCCATTGTCCTTGTGGCCTACGACGAGGTCCTGAGGGGTCTCGTATTGAATAGCGGTCTATCGAATCTAGATCAAACATCGGATCGGTTTGCGATTTCGAACCCCCATTCTGTGCATGTGATGATGGAAAAAAAGACTGTGAAGAGTCTGAGGAAGGCATGCCATGTTTGGGGTTTTGATATGACATGTTGGAAGTGAACTTATTAAATTTGGGTGTAGGTCCCGTAATTTGGTAGGCCACAATAATTGTGCAATGGTGCGTATTACAAGGTGAATAATGAGAAAAAGGAGTTCAGAAAAGAAGAAAGCACCGAAAGCTGATGATGGATGGATTGCAAACTATCTTTTGCTATTTGAGTAAATGAACAAACCACCTTTTATATGTTCAAGTAGGCCTCGCCTTAAAAAAAGGCAAAAGATGTCCCACACAACATAAAACACCTTGCCTGTCTGCCTTTTTGGCCTTGTCAATTCAGGGTTGGCGCACCAGTAAACCGATATTTTATTAAAGAAGAATTTGGCTGAAACATCCACAAAAATTGATTGATTGATGTTTGTTTCTTAAGTTTCTAGTAACCGGCAGTGTCCACTACAAGAATGAGACTATGACTACGCAAATACATAAATTTGTAGGTTCGTATTCTCCGTGGTTGATTGACTGATTGATTGATCTGTATTTTGCCTCTCTATGACCCTAAAAGAATCTAGTTTTTGAGCCCAGCTGCCTACTACCCGGTAGTTTCTGTATCACCTCCGAATAACCACTACACTGCATTTTCAGCGCCACTTAGAAAGAAATCCCTAGACCTGCAATAAACTGGCGCCCAGCGCAACGCAGTGTCGGACTACTCGTAAAACTGCTCCCCAACTTGATCCCCATAATCAACGTAAGAGCAAAACAAAACTAAGTGACCTTGTTGCCGAGTGTGAAAAACTCAGGCTGGGAGTCGGCTAAAAGTCGGCTAAGAGAAGTGCATTGCGAACAAAGGAAATAAAACATGAAAACAAAATAAGATGAAGTAGCTCAGGTGTTCTAACACCCTCAACGACACGCTGGCTTCAAGCGCATCTTGTGTCCCATGGAAATGGCAACTGAAAACCTCAAAGGTACCATTCCGATGGTATTAAAGAAGAAGTTTGGATGCTCGTTGGGTTAACAGGCACGTCCAGCTACAAGGGACTATAATAAACAACCATCAATTAATCTACATCAAACACCGTCCGAATTCCCCCCACAGGCATCCCTAGGATCAATCACAGTCGCTGCAGCCTCTTCTTCCCCGAGCAAACGACTACACCACACAACCTGAGCAACTGTATATCTGACTCGTGAGCCTTCGAAAGTTTCGTCAAGAAAATTGTTTATTGATTGATGTGTATTTATTCTCTCTATAACCCTAAAGAATCTAGTTTTTGAGTCTGAAAATTCCTCGTAAAAGAGTTTTCCGAGTATCGATTATTGTTGAGATAAGGGTTGGGTGCATCTTCATGAACCACATTAACCAATAAGACCCAATTATTTATTGCCACGCCCGCACCTACTACTATCACCACAGTAGGGTCACGATCTGCTAAAACGATAGAAAGTTATGGGCGTTCCAAAATGTACTCACGATCGAGTTGCTAAATATTAACTGGCGCTCATATAACTTGCTGTTTTTTTGGAGTGGGTTCAGAGTCATATCTCTGCCTGCCATGCGGTGAGAACTGTCTGGGGCGTCCATGAGTTCACTTTTGGCCGGCTCCCGAACCCGGGTTTCACTGAGAAACATGACCACTTTGGTGCTTTTTCTTGTTGTTGATGTATTTGTGTCTAGCAACGGGAATGAACCTAACATTATTGCGACCTGTAGAGAATGTTGTATGCCAGAGGGAAGGCGATGATATTGTATGACGGTGAATAACTCGGCCGGTTGTTGGGCTGATGACTCCAGCCGTATAGCGCCAGATAACAGAATAAATAGAGAACAAACAACAAGCCAACTTTTGTTCTTATTCAACTTGAGATGAGCTCTTCATAAGCAGAAGTCTTCATGAGTAATGAACAAGAAAATGAAATCTGTGGGGTGGCATCTTTGAGCTAAAACAGTGTCCTTTCCATGTGGTTGAGGCTCGGAGAATCGGTCAGTTTTCTTTATTTGATTTAGTTTTGTGTTATTTCAGCAACCCAAGGTTTGCCTCATTCTCGCCTGGTCTTCTTTGACCCAGGTCTCCACTCATTGCGTCCACCAATACACTCTCAATTATACTCTCCTCCAAATAATGAATAACACCATCTACGTTTACAGTGCTCCTTAAACAATATATCAAGCCCGAGAGTGGAACTCGCTTCGCACGCAATGCACTTGTTCACTACTTGCAATCCTTCCCCAGCTCCGTGAACTCCAATCGTCGATCGTACTTTTAGATGTTAAGTCAACGACGTCTTTCTGCACAGTATAAATTTGGAACGAGGGGCGACCGTGAACTTGGTACATTGCTGCGTTAGATACGAAATATTTGTATATTGGACACAGCCGACAAGATTACGTTGTCGGCAACGGTAGGCAAAAAAATTTAATGCCTTTGGGTAATAAGATTCATGTGTATGTGCTCTGGTAATGCCAATGACAGTCAGAGAGTTGGAACATTCCATTCGTGTAAGAAGAGCATTGTGCTATTTCAAAACACTAGTTGTTTAGAAATCGTAGATTGGTGCCGTCTTTAGTGGCTAGAACAAAGTGTTGTTGTGTATGTTGCATCAAAGTGCGGGATCGAAGAGCAGTACTATCCAACGAAACTAGGAATATGATCCCTGCAAATATTGTGTACACAGGAACGCATACAGGTGAACTTGTGAATGTTTTGTAGTTTAGTGGAGTGTGGGGGTTCATGTTAGGCACTTGCATATATCAGATCTATGTTGAAACGTCGCCTTAAAAGACTGGTATCCTTGGCCCACAGTCTTTGTTGATGTAGTCATTGCCCACGTATGTAGGTGTTATGATTTTACGGCGCTTATGGGAAATAGCATAACCAACAGGATGTTGGTCACATAACCAAATTTCGAATTGAAAAAGAGAGTGGGCGTCAAATAGGCGTAAGATGTATTTCAAAATTGGTTTCACGGTCATCACAATTTAAATATCCACAAATCAAGCCAGATGACAACATCAAATTACATACCCATTTTTGTTTTAAAAAAAACTCAACCTCGGTTTTGTGGGCGCTAAATCACTGCGAAACTGGGGAGTTCACGATAGTCGCAACAGCAAGTACGTTGGCTGATGGTTGTTGTATTCACTTGTGGCGTATGTGATCAGTTATCTAAGCAGAAGAGAGAAAGAGAGAGATAAGGGGAGAGATTATATCCCCAAAGTATTAAGCGCTCGACCATTATCATGGCTGGGGAGATGCCTCGTCACGTAATCTCTTGCCTATGGAGAGTGGAGATTCTCATGACGTCATCGAACCAAACACCCATGTCCACATGTTCAATAATCACTTTTTGCCATTAAAATAAACCAGGTACCGCCTCTGTGTAACACATGGCAATGACATCGACCCAACTGATTGTACCGAATTAACATAGTGATGCCATCGATATAGGCTCAGATATCGCACGTTGAATTCTCTATGAGCTGATGGCTACTACTAAGAGGGTATGTGAAGCTGACAGATTGGGAGGCATCGGCATACCGCTGCGCCAAAAAGAAGTGGAACCTTTGGTCTTGTTATTGTTATTGCCATTATTATTGTCATTGTTATTCTCGTTGTTACATGTTCGAACTTACCTTCCTTTTTTTCCCGCCATCGAGCTCTGACCAATCAGCGTCGAGCATTCGTAGGCAGCCTCATCGAACCCGTTACCACTACCAGACCACGATAACAACGCGATTAAGAATATGGAACGCATGGAGGAGAGGGTAGACGCCATTAAGGCGAGCCCTACTACCGATGTAAACATATCTGCCGCCACAGACATTGAAATGGATACCGATGTCGACGTAGGACAAGA